>JAXGGA010008982.1:0-53809 GCA_038373865.1 Uloborus plumipes
TTTTTTTGAGGACGCGCCACGACACTTGCAGTCACGCAAGGCATTACTACCAAAGTTTATAATTAATGAGTTTGTATTTATTCACCCAGTCATCTGCATCTGGAAAAGCCAGGTCTCCGGGAAGTAGTTTCTCACGTCCACGGCGGATTTGGTGGCTGCGGCGGCTCCCATCTTGTTGCTGGCCTCGGGGGCGGCCGGTCTCCTCGCTGTGGATGCCAGAGCCACGGCTGGAAATACATTCATTTCTTCAATTTCCAGGTTTGGTTCTGTGGAAGTTTTAAGTTTTTTTTCACCAAAAGTATTGTTTGTTAGTGTTTGGTTGCAAAAGTTGATTATCCCCCCTCCCAAAAAAAGGTTTAAAAATAAAGGTTTTTTTTTTGTATAAAAATAAATTTCAAGCTGTTTTTTCTTTCTTTGTTTCAAACAGGCCCGTCATTTCAAGTTTTTCCAGGGGGTGGGAGTGTAAAAACACAATACAATTTCACCAGAAAACAACAAAAACCACGCCCACTTATTTGTAAATTCATTTATTTCTCAAAGTCGGTGTGGGGGGCAATTGACCCCCTCCCCCCTAAATAACGGGCATGGTTTCAAAACATTTTTCTGGACGAAAGAATAACTCTTTGTTTAAATATTTTTCTCCAAAGAAAATAAAAAAATAAAATGAAACAAATGAATAAAAAATAAATCTGTATAACTTTGCATCCGATTTTTTTAAAAATAAATTAACCAGTCTTAAAAATGTTCTTTTTCAAAAAAGCTTTTCTTTACAATTAGTGGCAGATTTACTATGCCTCAATTGCAAGGCTCCCTCAAGACATGAGGGCTCTAAACAGGATGCAAAACTCAGAAGAGCCCAACTAGGGAGGGAGGAGTCATGGTGCAAATTGTCATTGAAATTTTTTCCAACCACCTCCCATTTTTTTTGGGGGGGGGGGATTTCACCTTTGGGCGGGATTTTCATGGCTTAAAGGGGGAAGTGAGCCTTTGCTCTTGGGGTGGGGTGAGGGGGGGGGGAACTAGCCCTCTCCTCATTGACCCACGACTTTTTTAAAAATTAAGCACTCAGTGGTGGTTATTGAGATTTTTTGGGCTTAGTTTTCTTCAAAAATGCTTAAAAAGAATTATATTATAGAAATTATTCATATATTTTTCCGATAGTAAGTTTCCGGCTGGAACAGACAAGACCTGCGGGACCCTTGCTGTAGATAAAATCACTTCGATGATAGCTAAACTACTCAAACACACACACAAAAAAAAAAAAAAAAAAAATATGCTGAAGATTTTATTTGCCACAAAAGTTTCAAGAATTTGGCTCCAATGAAGCAAATCTTGGAAATGTAAAAATGGAAAATAATCATGTTCATGATTCGGGTAGAGCATTTGCAAAATCATGAATGGTAAGAAATCTATGATGCATCGTACCTAATAAATCCTTAGCATTTTCAAGGAAAGTACTGTAGTATTTTGAAATATCTAGCCTGATTCTCATACTTCAAGTATTTAAGTCTGATGCAGTGCAACTAGAAACACGAATTTGTCGTGGTAACCACTGGCCACCATTGAACGCAGGGGATTTGGTGAACTTCAGAGTAGGGGAGACTGGGTACGGTTGTGACAATTTTCATTTGCTCCCCCATAGATCCCTTAGCAATGCATGTGAGCTGTTTTAAAGTTGTTTTTATGTTAAAGTGTTTATTTGCCTGCTTATAAACACTGAAATTTTCTTCCTAAGTACAATAGTTAACTCACAGGACCAAATTAAACAAAAAAGGAAAAAATGTCACAACAGACCACACCCCAGGGGCGGTTGTGACAGTGCTTGGGGTCTGTTGTGACAAGTTCAAAAATACAGCAAAACAGTCTAGATCACTTTTAATTTCAAGTAATATCAAACGTAATTCAACATAACCTTCATCTGGGAAAGTTTAACATTCAACAATGTGTCTCGTTCAGTTGAAGTAGCCTTATACCAAGTTTTACAAAAATATCAGGTTTTTGGAATTTCGTAACGTCTGTTTTGGCAACATTATGCACATCCTGTGGGTCATAACCGTGTCTGTTCATAACAATTCTCAAGTATCAAAGAAAGATTCCACATTTATTTGTTTTATTGAAGCTTGTTACTCCTGAAAGGCTAGTTGCATGAGCTACACGAACAGACGTGAAACATTTCTATTCATAAATGAGCGGAAGCCATTTTACTCTCATATCTGCTTTCAGAGTATATGTAAGCTCAAAAGCACTTTATTATGAGCAATATAACCTATGCACACGTTGTTTTCATTGTGACAGCGCCGGCCGGTTCCATCGCGTTTACGAATGAATGTTTCGTAGCAAAGACTTACGATTAACGTTGCATTTCCAAAGCTGTCCGAAAGAAAAAAAAGTTTCACTTCTTTATAAGCTTCCTTATATTTCATTAGGTCACAATGCCCTATTTCTGTCTTCTCCAAGCGTATTATGAGCATCAAATATTATAAAAACATGTTTTACTCGTGTCACAACCGTCCCCACGCAATTTGTCACAACCGACCCCAACCCGCTACTTTTGAAAACAGCAAGCGCCATGGCAATACAAAATAACCTACATAAAAAGTAATCACTGCTATTTCACTATTAAGGTTCACTACTAACGGGGAGAAAACTTTCATTTTTCTATCTGTACCCATTCAACAGGAATTACTAAAAGACATCGAACAAAAAAACTTACTTTGAACTGTTAAAAAGTAACCAACCCCTCTGCTAGCGTTAATGTCGCTCGATGGCTACCGCAATGCTTTGACACACATTCAGACAAACATGCTGATACTCTCTCTCTTTGCTTCAACCAGGTATTAATTATGCTTTAGCTAATATGACGACTGTCACAACCGCCCCGCGTCACAACCGTCCCCAGTCTCCCCTAAACGGGAAAACATGTTTGAATACATTTAAGAAAGATATCCAGCGTTCGTCGCTTGAAAGTTGCCATTGTTATAGTAAAAAAGAAAAAATCCAGTAATTTTAAATTTTACGCTGTGTTTTCTTTTTGTACTCCCCCCCCCCCCAGAAAATTGCCTACTTACTGAATGATCTACAGGCCCGTCATTCCAAGTTTTTCCAAAGGGGGGTGATGAAAACGCAATGCAATTTCACCAGCAAACAAAAACCACGCCTACTTCCATGTAAATACATTAATTTCTTAAAGCCAGGAGGGGGGGGGGGGCAATTACCCACCTTGCTGCCCCCTAAATGACGGGGCGGATGATCTAGTTTGTCCATGGAACAGGTTTCTCGTTGTACATCTATAGCTGAGGTAAACCTAGCCTGGCAGCGTTGTGAAGGCTAGGCTAATCCTAAATATAGCATTACACGACATTGCCAGGTTAGGTTTGCCTCAAGTATAGTTGATACTACATCTGTGGTATTTAACTTCATTATCGTATCTATATTTTAATCGAATGCGATTTTGTTCACGTAACTGGTTGAAAATGACATCGAAATAAGCTTGACCGGTACGACAATCACCGTGATTGCTTAGTTTTCCCAAATGTCATTTAAAAATATCAGGAACCCTTTTATTGTCAATGTCTGAGAGAGTCGCCGAGCATTTGTTGTGGGAACAAATCTGTACCTCAGAACCAGACTAACGTAAGTTTATTTTCGTCATTTTTCGGTAGAGGGGAAAAACGATTGTCGAATACATCGTTTTTCCCCTCTACTGAAAAATGACGAAAATGGACTTACGTTAGTCTGGTTCTGAGGTACAGAAATATTAATAATTATTTGAAATTAATGATAGGAATGTCTTGTATGAAATGTGTGTTTCGATCTATGGTACATTATCGTTTGTGTATCGTCAAACAAGAGTTAGTTTTTAAAAAGTGAGGTCTGCAGATTACATTCTTTAATGAGATTATAGATAAACTTTCAATTCCTGTAAACTACAGTGGGCCAGCAGTCTCTTGACAATGGCTGCTAAAAGAGGTAAAACAAAGACTTACACCTGTTCAATCAGACATACGCCTTGTTCGTATCAAATTGAAATGTTTTACCTCTATTGTCAATTTCTTTATTTACCGCGAAGAATCGTAGAACTGCGAATGTATGTCAGTTAAATACATAAATAAATATGTACATAAACCAAAGAAAAGTGCATTGCGAGATTTGGAAATGTGCGTAAGAATTTTTTTTTTGCTTGGGTGATCCCATAAGTAAGGTTTTAAAAGCGCTGAGGACAAGAGGAAATTTTGTGCGGCTATTACTAAGATTAATATGGTGCTGATTAGTTTCCCAAAGGCAAGAAAAGCTTCAGCGTACTTCATTTGGGCATTTAGTCGATAGTTCTTCCATTTTTGTGCAAAAGATGGGAAAATCACTAAAATCCGCCAATTACAGGAAGTGTATACAGTATGCCTCTAAAGTCCCTTTTCCCCTCTTAGTTTCGGAACTGCCGCTATCTTTATAGACGTAGGTTCTAGGTACAGTCAATCGGATATGCTTCACAGAATGAGACAGCTCACAACGCTACCCCGTGGAAAACTGCGAAGTTTGCTTTCGCATCTCGAAAACGTAGTGATATATGGCAAAAAAAGTGAATTACAAAGGTGTAGAGCTTTATCGATTGAGAACAGAAAAAAACTTCATTGACATGGATTTGAAGAATGGAACGGTTGAAACGTGCATTTAAATTTAGTGATTGCCTACTTTGCGAAGGGGCAAACGATGAAATGGATTAAAGCAGATACGTTAGGACTTGGAATAGCAAGCGATACCATAGTGCTACATTGCGGTGTCATGTTTAGCCAGAAACGTAATATTTTTGTTCACATTTCGTGAAGTCAAAGTGTAGGAAATCATGAAATTTAAATGCACGTTTTAACCAACTGTTTTTCACATCGATGTGAATGAGAAGCCTTTCCGAACAAAACGGAAAAAGCTCTACAACTGTGTAGTTCACTTTCTTGCCCTATCTCATTGCGTTTTCGGGATACGAAGGCTAACTCCGCAGTTTTCCTCCAGGTAGCTCTGTAAGCGATCTCGTTCGGTAGCGAATATCCAATTTACTGTACTTTGCTTTGACTTCACATTAAGAGGGTGACAAGGGACTTTAGCTTATATACTGTATAGCGTGCTGTACATGGGAGTCAAAAATGTTCGTAGTTTGTGGGAATTACCAAAGCTATTGGCACAGCGATTTTCTGATCAGCAAACGTGCGATCGTCAATATCAGCACGAGACATTTGCATTGGGGCAAGTAGCTAGAGGCTCTTTAACAACAACCAGCAAGATGAAATATGCGGTTCTGCTGTTCTTGAACGACATGGGAGCTAGCCGGTTTGGCATGAGCAGATCATAACTTCTTATGCGCAAAAAAAAAAAAAAAAAAAAAAGCATCGCCCAAAATAAGTTAAATCGAAGAACAGACACATTTTCAGACCTAAAAAATGTACTAATTATATATATTAAAAAAAAAGCCACCTTACTTTTAGGATAATCCTTGTAAATCTTGAAATGGAAGAATTTTGAGGATCATGAAACAGATTTTTTATTTATCATGGTGAATAAAAAATCTGCTCGGAGAAAGGGCATTGGAACATGCAGATCCGGTTTTGATCACGATCGAATTGTATTTATTCTTCTGATGTGATTTGAAAATGCACATTGTTCATTTCATAAGCTATTGAAAGCCTTATTAAAAAGTAACAAACGTATTTTCACATTTTGTGGCTTATAGAATAAGGCATGTGCATTTTCTTTTGTCATTTTAGCACAAATATTTTTACGAAAGTCGTTTTAATAAAGGTCAAAAATACAAACCACACTAAATAACTCATGGATTCAAGAAACCGTTTAAAATCTTCGAATTATTAGCAGTCAAGTTATGGGAAGTTTCTACAGCATTCAAAAGTTTCGAGTTTCAAGAAAACTTCGAGATAAAAGAACATTTTCTTTAAAAGGCTTCGAGTTCATTGCAAAAACTTTTAGCCATAATTTTTAACTTATAGTTACTATATATTATTAGTAATTTATTCTGTTTATACATTACTTGTAACTTCAGGCGTAACATTTATTCTACTCACTCTTTCTCTTAATATATTAAAAAAAAATAACAATAAAAAAAGTTATGCTGGTATGAGTACTGATCTTCCTACAATTTAGAGCTGAACATACAATTTCAGCATTTCAACTTTAATATCACAACACTTTACTTTAATTATTTATTCATTTATTTACTTACTTTTGAGACATAGAGATTTCCTATAAAAGTATAATACCTAAAGAGCAAACAGCACCACAGAAAAGTAATTATTCGATGAAAAAGAAGCGATATTTTTCACCTTTATTAAATCTGTCTCTTAGGAAAAATATTTCTTCGATACCCGACATTGCACATCGTTCCTTCTGTAAGACACTTTCAAAAAGTAGAAGTCCTTTTTTTTTGAAAGAACAGTAAGGAAGAAAGGCATAAATCTATCAAAAATGATACTTACATTTTGATCTCATTTTAAGCCCTGAAAAATTAATGCCAAATTTAAATGTAGTTATAGTCTTCCGAGGAAAATTTCTTATCATATAAAATTCAAATTCATGATTGCAAACTGAATTATGGGGTAAATACTCTTCCAAAGTAATTTAGGATCAGTTTAAATTTAATATGATCACAAAGTTAGCTGAAAGTAATAGTACGAACTGTATAACTTTTCTCCTGGACAAGTAGAAAATTCATTAATGAATTTCTTCTTGGACATATGTGCTGCATTTTCTGACAGTGAAACGTTTTCATCATCAGAGTAAATGAACGTACAAGATAAGGCTTAAAGTTCTCAACAGATGGCAGCACTTGCAAATGCATGCAGCACACGGCGGGGAAGGGAGGGAATTTAATTCGGAATTACGCCCCGACGCGAAGATAGGTCATTATAATCTCCCACATTTCTTTTTTCCAGAAATTTGGACAAATTATTGCAACATTGAAACAGTAATTTCATTTTTTCTTATTCCTTTTTTTTTGATTCCCTAATGATTTTTGTCATTAACCATTTTGCATGGATTTTCACAGTGCAAATTGAGAATTTTCTCCCTCCCAAAAACTTTAATTCGTCCCTGACAGCAAAACAGCAAAGAATTACAAAATTTGAAAAGAAAATTCTAATCCTGCTACAATTACTCCGATACGATTTCTGTTACAGAAAGCGACTTTTTTAAACTACGAATTTTTGGATATTTTTTAACCTAAATAAGTAATCGTTTGTGAATACAGATCTCAATGATGAGAGTAATCGTTTCTATATTTCATGTGTAGATGGCAGCACTAAATAACAAAAAGGGAAGAGTCAAGACCAATTTGCTGAAATGCACTGGAAATTGCAAATTTTTTCTGGTGGGAAAAAAGATTTTCAAACGATTTTTGCAATTAATTTTCAAACAATTTCAAAACCAAGCAAAATTTTCACAATTTCAATGACCAAACTTTGAGGTATAAAGAACAATACAATTTAATAATTACCGTGTCCTGCTTGAGGAGCTATGTCACTTGAGTAGTCATAGTAGACATTGTCCCCTCCGCGGTTACTCTTGCAAGGGCGGGTAAACAGAGTCAAATCGCTGATGACCAATAAGCCACAATTCTTCAGAAAAAGATTGAAATAATCAATACTCATGGTAAAAAAACATGCAACAGAGAGAGATTTTTACGATAAAGGAAAAACAATTCGAAAATTTGGCAAGCAATTTGTGTCATTTTATTTGCACCTTATGGAACGAACATTTTAGTTTTGATCGTAAGGATTATGTTACGGAGATTCTCGTCAAACTGGTATATAAATCATGTCTGAGACTTTAGGTTTTTAATACAAACTTCTCTATTTAATTCTGAGTTATCAGGAATGAATTATGTGTGAGTAAATATTGGACTAAAGTAATTTTAAAAGGATGTGAGTAATTTATAAAGGGTTCAAAAGGGTATGTAATTGGATGAAGAATAAGCATATTACGTGTCCAACTCAGCTTCAAATTATTAGGAGTTAAAATGTGATTTAAGATTGCGTTGAAGTGCATCAACAATATTATTTTATCTTATACTTAAAAATAAAGATGTAGTACAATTTGGGCGTGTGTTTGGTTGGGGGATCCATGATACAATTTATTTTTCATTAATATTCCAACGTTATTTACTTTCATCTACGCATTTTTCACTTTCTTACAACTATTTGAGAAATAAAATAAATCAATTTTATTAAATCTGGTAATATATTTTTACAAAGTTGAACAGGAAACTGTACGAGAGTTTTCTAACAAAAGACATATAAATAGGTAACAACCTAAAGAGCATAGTAAAACATGTTTTTGGATGCATAAATTAGTTGCTCTCGTGTCCCCGTCATCAAAATATGAGATCTAAAAGTCTGCCGAAATTTTGAGAAAAGCCGCCAAATTTAGCGAATTTCGAGAATAATGGAACAGTTTTCACAGTTTTGATTTTAAGACCTTATATCTCGACAATGGGCACGAGGAGCAATAATTTAGGCGATAAAAATGTCTCAATGTGCTCTTTCAATTGCTACCTATTTACTTTTTTTCTCATTATTATACTGTTGCGCTCAGTTAGCAACTTTAAATCCTGTAGTCAAACAACAGTGCGAGTTCACTTTTTTTTAATGATACTTAACTTGAACAATTGAATATCTTATCTGCACTCTAACATTCAACAAAGCAAAGCACATTCACAGCAAAGTGGAAGAAAAAAAAAAAAAAAGAAAAAGAAGAAAACACGAGACTAATTTCGGAGCGGCTTCCCTTTTGTAACATTGACAGAATGTTCTCGTATTTTTCATTCAAGAGCATTCTACTGCATTGAAAAGGTTGTGGGGTACGCAACCACATGTAAGGTCTCACATGTAATTACTATATCCAATCAGTATAACGTTGGATATAGTAATTACATATGAGATTTGTAATATCGCAAAGCTTGGTCACATTCGGCGAAATCCGGGAAGAAAAATAATCTCAAAGCCGGGACTAAATTGTGTCCCGATTTTAACCACCAGTTTGGGAACTAAACGTTCCTGCCGAATTCGGGACTAAAAAGAAGCCGCCAATACTAATGCCAACTTGGCGATAGCTTTTAAATTTCTAACCAATGCCATAGACAGCTATGTTACATGTTGTAAAGCAGGCAACGTCAACATGAGGTTAAAGTTTCACGAACTACAGTAATTCTGAGGGAAAATTTATGGAATAAACTCTAAATTTATCAAGGTTACAACAAAGTACACGAGATTTTAAAAACAAAAATAATTTACAAAATTTGGAACACTATAATTTTTAACTGTTTCAGACCGATAAGTATTCGAAATTTCTGTTTTGGAGTTTTTTTTTTACTTACTTCAAAGGCAGCTAAAGAGTCCTCATACGAGGAAGCGGACCATGGTCTGGGTTTTGCAATCATAGCACTGGCTTTACTGTACAGTCCTAAATTAAAAAAAAAAGTCCATAAGTAATTTCTAAACTGTTGGATGTCACCTATAATTCACAGATCTAAGACGTATAAATTGTATGGTTCAACAATTTATCAGTGTACTTGTGTCACAGAAGACAGTACGTGAAAAAATTGTTTCAACCAAAAACGGAGTTAAAAGTTTGACGTATCTGTGTATCTGTTTGCGGCACCGTATCGCCAAAACGGATGAACCGATTTTAAAGATTATTTTTTTGTTCGAAAGGAAAACCTGATCGAGAGTGTTTCTAGCCGGGTCTCGTCTTTGTATGACTTTTACGGTCTGACCATGAGATGGTTTACCGGCGGAAACGGACGCATCTGTTAGCTTTAGTGATGTCGGTTTTTGCAGATGTGTGTTAGCTTCTAAATTAAGCTGAGACACATTGAATTGAATGAATCACGAGCATCAAATTTTTACTCCCCCCCCCCATCCAGATATACTCGTCTGAGACGAATGTTTGCCAATTCTACAGCATCCGTGGGCAGACAGTATTACCGAAGATATTAGTTAAAAAGCTTAGAAATTAGCTTTCAATCTAAGCCTTTGTTCATGCTATTAATAGTAACGATTTCATTATTAAAAAAAAGGACTGTTCAATGATGTAAAAATCTTATCTGTTGCATGTCTCTTTTTTTGACTAATTAAATACTTGGAATATTAGTATAAGGCTTTTAAAATGATTTTTTAAAATTTTTTCGCCATATTCTGCTTTTGTGATAAGCAAAATTTACCAGGTGTGATTCGCCTTTCTTTTCCGCGCTTTCCATGTCATAAAAAAACAATATAGATGCATTTAAATTTTATATGCGTTCTGATCATCTTACTATGAGTTTAACATTCAGGGTATTTTTTTTAAATTTAATCTTAGTATTTGTTTCTTCAAATCTTTTACGGAAACTTAGAAATATAGCGTCACTCAAAACTGCACATTATAACGATTATGTAACAAAAATCTGAAAATATGTCCGCTTGTTGGAATGCAAGCACCAAGAGACATAACAATACCTGGTTGTGGCGTTTTTTCATTGCAGCGGTTAACTCCATAGTATCTGCCAATGTCCATACTTTCTATAAAGTTGAACACCTAGAACGTAAAGTTTTTCAAAACATAAATAAAACAAAGATTTTTACTAAGCAAATGGAAGCAAAGCAATATTTATTCGCCGCTGAAATTTAATTGAATATTTATTTACTGATGAACTGAATAATAGAAACAGAAAAAAACTGCAAATTAAAGCGTTCATGCTGTACATAAGGTAGCACATAGGCATCTATTAACTTAAGCATCATTTTCTAAGAGGGTAGAATAAAATAGGAGTATGCATACTTAAATTCATTCTTGCTTTATACCGTTACAAAAATAATTACCCTTAAAACATCTGGTTTGAATTTTGAATTCAAAATCCTGTTAACTATAAAATTGAAGTTAGTAACTTAGCTTGGTAATATGGCAGTAAGTTACTGCCCAAAAGCCAGGGCAAACGCAGAACTATAAGCAAATATACCTACAGCTCGGTCATAACATTCTGAAACTGCAGTTTCGTCCTTGTTAGGAACTCATCAGTCAGGAATAGTCAGTAACCGAACTGGAGGTAGAAATCTTATTGTAGCTTAGATTACCTTCAAACTGGATAGGTTTGGAAAATTATCGTCAGTCTCAGCATGTCATGACCGAGCTGTTGGTTTACATTTGTTTATAACATGGCATGGAATAACAAAATAAAGATGGCTGAGAAATTAACCTTGTCTGTGGTGAGTTGATCATTTGAGTTCAGCAAGGAAATACTCTTATCTACGATTTTCACTCCACACAGTGAGTTCGGAGAGGCTTTCAACGTGACAGTAGTTTTGGTTCCAGGTTGAGCAACTTCATCTCCAAATTCAAATGCCACCTAAAAGAACATTTAAGCTATAATTTTCATCTTATATGTTGCCATTCCAGTGCAAAGACCTAACTCAAAATCGACTACTTTCTCAGGACCTGCATTTAAAAATTTTAAAATTGAAATAAAATTTTAATTGAAAGTTATTTGAGGTTAAATATGGGTTTGAATTGTTGTAACATAGTGTAGATGTGTTTTTGCTTTGAAATTAGACTACAATTTTGTGCAATAATTGTAGAATTTTTTGATAATTCAATTCCGGCTACTATTTGAATTATCTTAGAGTAATTTATGAAGTAACGCAAATTAATACACGACTAAAGCACACCAAGAACTCAGTAAGACAGTTAATTCTGATTTTATTGCTGTTCTTGCTTTTTTTCCTTTAATTTATGTCCTTGTCGTACTAAAGGTGCAATGTATCAGACTTGGAGTAATCTTAATTACATAAAAGAAGTCGACCGCAGTCTATTATATTTATTCGCAATGGCAGTCACAAATACTGTAATCAAAACACGCAGGATCTTCGGAGAGCTGAATGCCAGGATCTTCTCTTGTTAAATAGAATGGAGCACCTGATTTCAGGTCACCCCATGGTCAGTAAGCACTCCATACTGACCTTAGGTAACTAGAGTTCTGCTGCTTCTTTACCCTTTAATAAACAAGTAAGCTTAAATTGACTTTAAAAACAGAATTAAACTTTTAAAGGGAGTTTTCCCAAAGTTAAAAAATCAAGTTTTTTGGCAGAAATGACAGGTTATGCTTTTCATGTTATTAGATTTGTAATGACGAGAGCAGATGAGATGGTCTGCGGTAGATCATTAAGTAACTGATCTAGAGCCCTTTAAAAAATCTAGTTTTAATGATGCGTATGAAAACAATTGTTATGTAATAATTATAAAAAGAAACCACCGTGAAACAAATTGATTGATTATTTGCTCTAATGAAGAGTAAAAAAAAAATTCTGCTGCGCAAATGCTTACTATGTAAGTAAAGATTCGGCCGTGAATCATTGCAAAGAAAAACAAGAATTATTACATTTTGTATTGCGAATGTAATACAGAGGCCGCCGTTTATATTAATCACATTTGTTCTACAAGTAAACAGTTTTGATTAAAAAAAATAGCTGATTCAATAAAACAGCGGATTCAAAAAAGCGATTAATTCAATAAAGCTGGCTATTGCTCTGTTTTTGAGAATTTGATTCGTATAAGCGGTTGATTAAATTAGCCACTGATTCAATTAACCGGCGTCTATTGTACTTAAACTTTTATCATCGAATTGTCAATAATAGTCCAGTCAAATTGGGAAAAAATCTCGGAATGTGAGATAACAAGCTATAAACTCGTATAAACTTGCATTTTGACATCCTAAACGGGGTCTCAAAACCTACAAACGGTGGGGTGTGTGCGTCTATTAAAATCCAAGGTCAAAAGGTCACAAAAATCGATTTTTTGCACATTTTCGCAAATATATCGTTCCCTATGGGTTTTTTACTATTTGTATATATTTTAAATATTGTAGAGGATTAAATTACCTACAACTTTTGTATTTAAAATTTTTTTGTACGTCAAATCGTTTTCGAGATACAGGGCCGAGAGCGTGAGGTTGGAGCATAATTCAAGGTCAACCGGTCAGAAAATGCGATACATAAAGTTTATTAATTGTTGATAAATACATAATTATTAACAATTTTTATTTCATATTAAGTATTACATTATATATTTAGTAATTATTTTACTTACGTATCTATCAGGCCCGTCATTTCAAGTTTTATCGAAGGAAAGAGGGGTGGCAAAGGATCCAAACCACAATGCAATTTCATCGGAAACTATCAAAAACCACGTTCACTTCTTTGTAAATAAATTGATTTCTCAAAGCCAGGGGGGAGGGCAACCGACCCCCCTGACCCCCTAAATGACGAGCCTGTTATGATGTATCAATTTATTTAATAACACTTACCTGCCCGTGTTATAAAATTGTATTAAGAAAAATATTTAAATTATATTTCAATTCTAATGTAATTTAATTAATAACTCCATAAATAAGTAAAAAAAACGAGCAATTCTTGATTAACGTTTTTATTATAAAATATCATTCCAAGCATTATTGATTGTGGAAATTTAGAAAAATAATAATAATAATAATTGCAAGAAATAATTTTTATAATTTTATTTATCTTTTTCTTTATCGTCTTCAACGACATTTGTCTCCAATTCTTCCATGATTCCGGAGTCTAATGTTCTGTCTTCAGCGACATCGCTTTGATATGGTAAAGCATTGAGACAAGCTTGCCCATTGCACTGGCCACAACTGAAGAGCATTGCAATCCAGATTTTCTGCATCCACATCGCGAACCATAACCACTCGTGCAATTGCAGAATTTTGCGTTGAGCAATTTTTTTGGAGCAGGTGATAAATTTGTAGTGATATGTTCCAGGAATTCGTATATTAATAAGCTTTTCTCTGTTACTTCAATTTAGTAAGATTTTTTCTTGCGTATTTGGTACACTGTCACGTCGAAACATATATTTTTGAAATTGCAGCAGTTCTTCTCAGCTGCTTCATTGCTGTAGTCTGAATACACTTCAAATGCAACAATATTTTTTGGACTGTAATGCTTTTGTAAATAATTTAGATATTTATTTAAAATAAAATCGTCATTGTATGACAATATGACGCTAATAGACTTTGTTCTCAATGAAGACGATGTGACGTTCGTTATTGATAGCGGATTTCTTCTGCATCGCGTTTTTCCTAAAGTTTTGATAAGTATCCGCGTTCAAAAAAACACATTTTTTTTCTACATGCATTAAGTGGCTGTGGTACGACGCCTGCGCTTTTTAAAAAAGGAAAAAGCATTTGAATAACTGACGAATTTGGATTAATTTGCAGCACGCAGCACCATTCGAAGAAAAAAACTGTCCGATTCAAAGATTATTTGAGAATGGAATTCAAAGCTTGTTGGAAAGCTGTATAACGCTCCAAAATCTGTGGACAGTATCAATCATCTTCGTTATGCACAAAATGTCAAGTCAAAAAAATTAAATAAACCTGTGCAGCTATTAAATATTCCACCAACAAGTGCAGTAGCTCACCAACATTTCAACCGTGTTTATTATGAAGTTCAAACTTGGTTAGGGGATGATTTGAAACCCCAGGAATGGGGTTGGACAATGCGCAAAACGAATTCCTGGAACCTATCACGAGAAATTTAGCACCTGCTCCAAAAGAATTGCTAAACACATAATTCTGTAATTGCAAGAGTGGTTATGGTTCGCGATGTGGATGCAGAAAATTTGGGTTACAGTGCTCTTTAGTTGCGGCCAGAGCAATTGGCAAGCTTGTCTCAATACTTTACCATATCACAGCGATGTCAGTGAACAAAGATCATACTTCATAGGATCATTTCTATAGTATGATTAGCGAGTTCGCTCACCGAACTTCGCAGAGATGTCAGTGAACATTTGACTCCGAAATCATGGAAGACTTGGAGACAAGTGTCGTTGAAGACGATAAAGAAAAAGACAAGTATAATTATAAGTTCTTGCAATTATTATTATTATTTTTTTAGATTTGCACAATCATTAATGCTTGAATGATATTTTATAATAAAAACGTTAATCAAAAATTGCTTTTTTTAAAACTTATTTATGGAGTTATTAATCTAAATTACATTAGAATTGAAATATAATTTAAGTATTTTCCTTAATACAATTCTATAACTGCACGGGCAGGTAAGTGTTATTAAATAAATTGATACATAATGACAGGCACGTCATTTAGGGGGTCAGGGGGGTCGGTTGCCCCCCCCCCCCGGCTTTGAGAAATCAATTTATTTACAAAGAAGTGGTTTTTGATATTTTCCGATGAAATTGTATTGTGGTTTGGATCCTTTGCAACCCCTCCCTCCTTCGATGAAACTTGAAATAACGGGCCTTCATAGTAAAAAATAGATACGTAAGTAAAATAATTATGAAATATAATGTAATAGTTGATATGAAATAAAAATTATTAATAATTATGTATTTATCAAAAATAAATGAACTTTATATATCGTATTTTCTGACCGGTTGACCTTGAATGATGCTCTCACCGCACGCTCTTGGCCCTGTATCTCGAAAACGATTCGAGGTATAAAAAAATGTTCAATACAAAAGTTGTAGGGAATTTAATCCTCTACAATATTTAGAATATATACAAATAGTAAAAAACCCATAGGGAACGATATATTTGCGAAAATGTGCAAAAAATCGATTTTTGTGACCTTTTGACCTTGGATTTTCACAGACGCACACACCCCACCGTTTGTAGGTTTTGAGACCCCGTTTAGAATGTCAAAATGCAAGTTTATACGAGTTTATAGCTTGTTATCTCACATTCCGAGATTCTTGCCTAATTTCGCCTAATTTGACTGGACTATAAACTGAGATCATTATCTTAGCCTGTGTTAAATATTTCAATTACAACGACACTTCTTTTAAAAATTGAGAATTACAGAAAAATAATAATAAAAAAAAAACTTTCAAGTATTTCTCAAACACCTTTTAGGATTTATCATATTTATTCAATACCTTGTTTTTGAAGCATTTCTCAACAGTGAATTTTTGAGAATCAGCAATAACTTCTCGATCATCGCGGAGGTAGTAAACCAAAACGTAAAACGAAGGTGACAAACTGGGGTCGACGCTGACACTCAGATCAACTTCTCCAATGGGTGGAATGTACCTGGACAGGGAAGAATTTGGTCAAAAAGGGAATCAAGTGCAAGTAAGTCAAAATAGAAACAATACAAATTGGAAGTGCTGTATTCTGATATAGTGAGTTTACTATAAAATTTCTTTCGCACAAATACTCATGTTCCTCGTTGAAGTATTAAAAGGACCGGCAAATAGTGTCGTTATTTTCAAACAAATCAATAGCTAAAAGTTTTTATTTTCAATGAACGATGTAATTATCTTCATTATCAAGGGCCTTTTCCCATCTAGTAAAAAATTATAAATTTCGGGTCGATAAACAAAAAATATAATTTTGGAGCAAAATATCTTGAAATGGCATCCTAGATACAAGTTAAAATTTCAAGATTTTTTTGCTCATTTATAGATCTCAATAAAGAGAAATCAGATGGTGCAATGTCAGGTGTGTGTATGAGAGAAGCAGTAGGATTTTCTCTTCTTCCGATTGCTAAAACACTTTCGATAACATAAGAACTTGAAAATTTGGCTTATATCCAAGATGCCATTTCGAGATATTTTGCTCCAAAAATAAAATTTTTTAAAAATCGATCTGGGATTTTAAATTTATTACTAAATGGAAAAAAGCCGTTGATAACGAGGATAATAAGGATAAAAAACAAAACAATTGATTTTTTTTTTAACCATTAGTTTCCGGTTCCCCTAATATTTGTTGTTTCAAATAATGACCCCCCCCCCCTTTTTCAGTGAAAAAACCCCCCAGTTAGCGTCCTCTATCTGCACCATCGAAGTGTTTAGGGTGTTATGGGGTCTTAGTTCTTTTACAGATCGCGTTTTTTTTTTGAAGTAGCTGCATACATTTACTGTGGGTCTGCCTACACTTTAGGGATAAGTAATGCTACGTAGAAAATCCATTAATTCCTTCAGAACCACATCTGTCGTACATTAAGTTATATGCCTGCTGGAACACGCATCACATTTGGAAACATTATAATTTTTACACTGAAGATAGTTCAGTTATTTGATTCATGGTACGCCGAGACGGGCAGTCACTGGTTTACTGAAACGTATTATCTGCAGTGAAAAGGGTTGTCGTCTTGTTTAAATGTAAACAAGTCTTCTAAATTGGAACATCAATGGTAATTCATCCGTTGAAATTGCCAATCTGATATAAAAACA
Source organism: Uloborus plumipes (assembly GCA_038373865.1). Lineage (NCBI taxonomy): Eukaryota > Metazoa > Arthropoda > Arachnida > Araneae > Uloboridae > Uloborus > Uloborus plumipes. Next base: position 17,242 of record JAXGGA010008982.1, read on the forward strand.
ACCAAACATCCTTAAAAATATACAAATTTCCAAAAATTTACTCTTTTTCCCCTTTTCTCTTATACCCTTTCTCCTACTGTGAAACTTGTTATCTTGCTGCTTTGTAGTTCTAATTGGTGTGTATGATGGGATTGATTATGTATGACAGTGTCATTCCTAATACTTTAATATACTTCTTGCCATAAGCATGGCTTAATTTCTAACAAAAGGAGTATGGGAGTCAAATAGGCTCCGGAAATATCTGCGCCTAGATAGTCTGAATTCCGTTTAATAAGCAAAGGTTCACCTAAAATCAAATTTAGTACAGGAGCTGCGTTCCCGTGTGAAAATCAAACCCTGTTCGGGTTTCAACCACAATAAGAATTATATTCATTCCCCACACCTGATTAAACAGGTGCTTTGAGAGCCTTATATATAGCATTAAATTGACTTTTCTTTCTTTCAAACGATGTGATTCACACGATAATGCTATTCAGTTAGGATGGCCTCTTTTCATAACAATGCAGAAGAATCTGAAGATTCTCTTAGAATACTGTTAATGTTGACAAATAATGTACACAGCACATGAAAAAATAATACTAGTTATAATTTCAAAAAGTGAGCTTCTCATTCAAAGCATACCGTGCTTCTCTTGCCGACGGGCATTCTTCGTCAGTTGAGGATTTCAAATCTTCTTCAGATACAGGGGGAAGAATTTGAGTCTCTTTCTCGTTCACGAGCTTTTCATCGTCTTGATACTTATGAGAGACATCGTCTTTGGCAGAAAAGCTGGTATCTACTGTTCCCGACGAGACTACGACACCCTGACGTAGCACCTGTTGGAAGAACAAACGATGCGTAAGTTCAAAACCCTTAGTTAATAATAATCATGCAGTTGCAGCAACAATTGATCAAGAAATAATCCACCAAAAACGGATTACCATTAGATTCAACAGTAGAACAAATGCGTACGAACACTACAGGCACGTGTTTCGGCGTTACAAGGAACGCCCTTTTCAATGCATAAAATATGAGCTTTTGGATGCAAAGGCATCAGGAATAGAAAGAAGCAGCTTAAAAAGTAAACAAAACGAACAAAGAACACTAATGGGAAACTTATAAACCAATAAGGAACCAATAGGAATGCAAACATTGAGCAGAAGCATTCCTATTGGTTCTTTATTGGTTTATAATTTTCTCATTAGTGTTCAGTTCGTTCGTTTTGTTTACTTCTTACGCTGCTTCTTTCTATTTCTATTGCTTTTATCAGATGTCTTTACATCGAAGCTCATATTTTTGTGTATTGAAAAAGGCGTTCTTTTTACCGCCCAAAACACATGTCTTCAGTGTTCTTACGCATTTGTGCTTTTTAAAGGTGTATTTTTACTTTTAAGCCCTAAGTCATTTATTTCTCAAATGAGCAATCTTGCTCAAGAAAGTACAATAGATGACGAAAATTTAAAAAAAAAATTATGCTTGTAGACATTGCCCTGTACTTTTCCTCGGCAGAATAGTTTGTCAATAAAATAAATACATTATTAACTAAGGGAAATTACTAAACGAATAACATACCTGATAAAAGAAGGTGAAGTCCCCGTCTGTTTTTGATGTGAAAAGCAACTTCAGATTCTTTTCCGAACCACAGTTTAGAACATCTTGCTCCGGTTGCAGTTGGATAAAATTACCGGATGGAGAATACCAGGGAGTCAAAGATGTACTAGTCTGTGGTTGAGTCAAGGAATTTTCTCGTCCAGACTTATTTGGATTTTTTGTGTAGCAAGTGGATTTTGCCTGGGAGGAAGGGTAAATATAAGGAAAAATTTACCGTTTTACAATTTAAGTTAATATTAGTCATATCATAAACAATACAGTAAAAAAAACTCATATGAATATTTCTTCCAGTTTTCTAGCTAGTATGTTTAGACGTATAAGAGGTCTAACAGTATGTTTTTACAACATAACGGCAAATATATGGTTGCAGTAATACATGATAAAGCAGCCAAATTTAGAACTAAGAGGATGCACCATACGTATAGTATAATAATGGATGAGGCCATAAATCTCCATCCATTATTACACTATACGCGTGGTTCTCTGGTAAAAGATGCAACATTATTGTAACAAAAAGTTTTACATACTTCCAAGTTGATCTTGGTAGAATCGGCATTTTGTGGAGGTATCGTGTACTTGATGATTCCATCGTCGTTGGACGTGTAGTTTCTGCAAAACTTGACCTTCTTAGTGGCCCACCAATGGCTCAGCTCCCTTTCCCTGGAGATGGTGGCGCAAATTTCAATTGATTCTCCCGATGCTGGTGTATCATCTGGGTTTCTCACTTTCAGCTAAAACAAAATTGGAAGTAATTAACATCAAGATGAGTAAAATTTCGTAGCAGATGAGTGTCAAATTTCCGCTACTATCCTCTTTTGAACAAAATCTTTTAATTAAAATGGTCAAACTACTTCTATTCACCAGGAAGAGTGGAGCAAGAGTAACTTCAAGCATCTTCAGCTCTGTGTTTCTTGTCTTAAAAAGGTAGGGATTAATCCCTACAGAGTTCTTGATGTTAAGCTTATTGAAATGCTGTACTTCGTTCATGGGAAAAAATAGTCTATACGTAAGCAAAGAATCTCTGCGCGACAGCAATCACGTGTTTGATTTGGAAAAGATCAAATTGGAGCCAATGAGACAGTGAACACGAATCCTGCTGGTTAATTTTTTTTCAGAGGAAAATCCCCAAGAGTAGGATAGCGCGGCCAAACCTTCTGGCAACTAGTTTAGTTAGTTTCGGTCTGTGGTAAAACCGAGTAAGATAGTCATAAGGGAGAGTACGCCACAACCTTTTGATTTAAACATGATTTAGATTGTGAGTAGCAATGGAAACTTTAGTTTAGGATAGTTAAGTCTTAGACTTACCGGTACATAGACATCACATTACATTACGACCGTCTCTCCCAGCCAGTTGGGCACGATAGACATGTCCCAGTTTAGTGTTTTAGAACTTCTAGTATAATAGGGTGTATTCTAACAATTCAGAATCACATTGATCAATTTATCAATTGATCACATTAAAGCATTTATGAAGATTTTATGAAGCAAGTTTTCATTAATCAACTTAGTAAACAGGAAAAATTTCTGGACATCATAACATAAACAGCTATCCAAAACAAGCTCACTTTAAAAGAAATCGTTTCTCAAAACAGAAACTTCTTCAACTGCCGATAGCAAATATTCGATTCCCGAGTTATTTATTTTGCTGAGTGACTCGAAATGCTTCTTTCAAGTTACTCCATACTTGTTTGTTTATTTTACGTGATGTGACGAAAAACCGCGATTTCTTATTTATTTGCTTCAAAGCAATCCCAAGTTGTCTAGTGGTTAGACGTGTCTGCTTTCGTGCGGATATTCCGGGTTCGAATCCCGGAATGGGATAGAGGTTCCATGGTGTAATGGTTAGCACTCTGGACTTTGAATCCAGCGATCCGAGTTCAAATCTCGGTGGAACCTTGTTTTTTTTTCCGTGGTTGACATTGCTTATTTCTTTTAAAGAATATCTTCTCGTATTAAAAAAAAAAAAAAAAAAACTTACTAACCGAGCGCGACTTAGATATTTGAAGTTCGAAGGAAAAATATATGGTAATAAATTTATGCAAAAGTTCTTCAATGAATTCTGCTTGCAAGATGATAATTGAACTCCAAGAAAGGTAGGTCGGTTTTCAACAGTCAGGTTTTACAGCTGTAGTAGGACGGCAATTTGTATCAGGTTTCCCGTGATTTGGTCTGCACAGACAATTCTGCACAGACAATCCGATTAGGAAATTTCAAGTGAGGCCAGTTTTGAATATAGGAAGGTTTAACAGCAGATGTGAATAGGTCATTTGTATTGGGTTGCCTGTAACTTCTTCATAATAGTAAGTAAGATCATTTGAGTACAAATAATGCGTTATCTCTATTCGAGCAGAACACGTTTCGCGTCGTCAAGTGGTTCAAGTATCGTGCGTATATTGATGACTCAAAATCTCAGCGACAGATGTAGGTTCCATGGTGTAACGGTTAGCACTCTGGACTTTGAATCCAGCGATCCGAGTTCAAATCTCGGAGGAACCTTGACTTTTTTTCGTGGTTGACATTTTTTATTTCTTTTTAAACTAGTCTCTCTTGGTAAAAAAAGGAAAAAAGGGTATTTTCTTATGAACCTATCACGATTTATATAGTTGAAACTTCATCATATATTTGAAGTTAGGATTTTGCTCTCCAAAGTATAAAAATAAATTTGCTCAGAAGAAATTCGTCAATGAATTGTGCAAGGAAAAATATGCAACTGAAATTCTTCAGATACAAGTCGATAACTGAATTTTAAAGAGAGGTCGGTTTTCAACATTCGAAATTGATAGCTGTAATAAATTAAGAACACCATTTATATCAGGTTGCCGACAACTTTGACAACAATGAAGTTTTCTAGAAAACTTGATCACTCCATTATTCTTTCAGATCAATTTTATTGATTGAGATAAATTACAGCGGCTTGCTACCAATGCCGCAAACTTTTAAGTGTGCTGTTTAATGTTGTAACTTATTTCTTGTCTTTTAGTTGTAGTTTGTATTGAGGTTCCTAATAAAGTATGCCGCAATCTAACAGGAATTTTCAAAGTTCAAGCAGATAGATTTTGAGGAGCATGTTTTTGAGATAGACAAGGTTTGATAAATTAAGTAACTGTAAAATGACCATTAATGGGAGGTTGCTCGTAGTTTGAGTTGTCACGTTTTCTTGTAAACATTTTGCTCATTTCGCGTGATGAAACAGAAGTCGTGATTAATTCGAACAGAACGTGCTTTATACCGTCAAGGTGTTAGAAGATTGTGTCTGCACGCTAGTATTGAAGACGCATATCTTAGCAGCAGATGTAGGTTCCATGGTGTAATGGTTAGCACTCTGGACTTTGAATCCAGCGATCCGAGTTCAAATCTCGGTGGAACCTTGATATTTTTTCTCCTCTTTTCTCTCTTTTTTTTTTTTGTTGCTGCGGGATTAACATTTTAATTTCCCTCAAAATATGTTTCTATGTAAAAAAAAGTAGAATCTTACGAACGGAGCACGATTTGGGCAGTTGAAATTTCATTTGATCTTTAAAGCACGAAAGAAAAATGTATGAAAATAAATTTGGATTTTACAGAATTTCTTCAATAAATTGTGCAAGAAAAAAAAAATACAATGGAAATTCTGTACTTGCAAGTCGATAACTGAATTTCAAGGAAGTTCGGGTCTCACTTTTGACAGCTGTAGTAAATGTAAAACCGTCACTTCTTATATGAGGTTGCCTGTAACTTAGACTGCACTTTTCTTGTAAAACTTAAGTACTTCACATTAGCAAAATCACGCGAACACAAATTATGGTTCATCTTTCTTTATTGGCACAGAAAATGTTTCACGTAGTAGAGCTGTTCAAGTATCGTGCGTGTATTGAGGACTCAAATTTCTGCATCAGCTGTAGGTTCCATGGTGTAACGGTTAGCACTCTGGACTTTGAATTCAGCGATCCGAGTTCAAATCTCGGTGGAACCTTGATTTTTTTCTTTCTTTTCTTTTTTTAGAGTATTTTCTTTGTAAAAAAAAATATCCATACATATACTGTCGGCCCCACTTCAACGAATTCTGTTGGTTCCAAGAAATATTTTTCGATTAAGCGGGGTATTTGTTTAAGCGGGGATCTTTAACGTTGCGTTTATGGCATCGGTTCCGAGAAGATTTATTCGAATAAGCGGGGCATTCGTTTATCCGTTACTCGATTAAGCGGGGCCGACAGTATATATAAATCTACAGAACGGAGATTTTCTTAGATTACTGAAATTTCATCTAATCTATGAAGTTCGAACGAAACATGCAAGAAAGTAAATTTTAAGCTCAAAAGAATTTCTTCAATGAATTAATAGAGAGAGAGAGAGAGAAAAAAAATGCAAATTCTGTAGATGCAAACCATTGACTAAATTTCGAAAAGAGGCCTATTTTCTACTCAGTCAGGTTTGATAGCCGTAGTAAATGTAAAAAGGCCATTTGTATGAGGTTGCTTTTCACTTGGCCTTCTTTTACATTTCCTCGTATAACTTGTCTTTTCCACGTTATTAAGTAAGCTCTGTTGTGGTTACAAATCATACTTTATCTTTCTCTGTTCTAATATAGCGTGGTTCACATCGTTGAGCTGTTCTAGCATCGTGCATGTATTGATGACTCAAATCTCAGCGACAGATGTAGGTTCCATGGTGTAATGGTTAGCACTCTGGACTTTGAATCCAGCGATCCGAGTTCAAATCTCGGTGGAACCTGACTTTTTTTTTCTTGGTGTCATTTCTAAGAGATAATAGCAAACATCTTTTTCAGTTCCTGATCCTGTTTTTTGACAGATACGTAATTTTTAAATAGTAAAATAGAGCGTTATATAATATAGATGTTATCTGTTATATGCAAGTAAAATGCAACTATAAGAAAAGAAGAATGATAATTCACAATGTAGTAACCCCATTAATACATCGAGTCTCCCATCTCTAGAAAAATTAGATTAAAAATAAAAAAATGCTTTATATTTGAAATCTCAGAAAAAGTCATGTTTCTCCGAAAAGGTGTTTTATTCCCTTAATAATCAATGAGCATAACTGGCATGATGGCGACATGCTCCACTATATTGTTGTGCAAGTAATTTTAGTGTAGTTTTTAGAGCATTAAACTTTTGTGTAATTACGTCCTAATCATCATTTACCCTTCAGCAACATCAGGAAACATCAATTGTATAGTTAAAGGCACTTAACATTTTCCTGGAAAATGGAATGAAAAACACATGACTTACAAACAGGGCATAACAGCATGGGAGCCCACGAAAGCTCAATTACGGTACTTCTTTACTTTTTCGGTTAATTAAAAAAATGAATTGATTTTCAGATTATTTGAGCTTAAATAGTCTATTAAGAATGTAGGTATCTCTGATTATTACCATTTTTCGTTAGAATTTTATTTCTGCTTACAAACATTACAGTAATAAAAATAGTTTACATAATTTATCTGTAACTTAAGATCAGATTAACGTAAGGGGTTTTCAGGTTACAAACAGGGCATAGCAGCATGGGAGCCCACGAAAGCTCAATTACGGTACTTCTTTTCTTTTTCGGTGAATTAAAAAAATGAATTGATTTTCAGATTATTTGAGCTTAAATAGTCTATTAAGAATGTAGATACCTCTGATTATTACTATTTCTCATTAGAATTTTATTTCTGCTTACAAACATTACAGTAATAAAAATAGCTTACATAATTTATTTGTAACTTAAGGTCTGATTAACGTGAAGGGCTTTCAGGTTATTACTTCATTGCGTGTGTAGTTCTATTCTGCATTGCAGTTCTGCGTGTGCAATTCTATTCTGCTGTTCTAACTATGACAGCGTGAACCCAATGAAAAAATTTTAATACAAAAATAAATAAATTAAAATATATATATGAATTTGAATTTTGACATCTCGAATTCGACTTATGTTTTCCGCAATGATGAATTGCGATAATCGGTGTAGCGTACGTCAGAGGCCCAACCTCGCCCTCGAAGCTGTGACAGGGAGCTCCAATCTTTGTACGCGAAGAGGAAACGTTTTTACGCTCTCTTGTAAAGTAGTGATAATGTGACTTACGTAAGTCTGCTTTTGAAGTATAGTTATGTCAAAGTCAAGTTCTTACCTCTCCGTTGTATGGCAAACCTGGTTTGAAATACTGTTTCTGGTCCTGATTGAAATTGAGGTTCAAAGGTGAATATTGTCTTTGAATAAACTTCGTGTCATTTCTTTCCACTCCTGAAATACGAAAGACTCATAAGAAAAAGTATCTAGTTTTATGATACAGTTTTGTTGCAAATTCAATTTTTTTGAGTTTCTAACAAACACGAAGCAAAAATTGAACATAGAACTTTGTTTCAGGAACATTTCGCACTACAGACTTGAGAAGAAATTTACTGTAAGTCAACATACCTGTGCCTTGTTCTGTGACTCTAGCCACAATTTGTATTCTCCTGTAGCGGTAGTAATCTCCGGGTTCAACCAATGAGACATTTATTTTGTAGTCGTAGCAACCATCAAACTAAAAGGAAGAGAAACCGATGTCAGGTTGTTGAGTATCTACATACACACACACAAATCAATAGTTTGAATATAAAGTAATAATTCCTCGATCAACTAAATATTGATATAGGGTAGAACGACCAGTAAATGAACGCCTCGTATTTTTTTTTTTTTTTTTTCAAATATAATTTTTAAAAATATTTTTCTTAGATTAGTAGTAACTTCCTTTACATGCTTCCAAAAAGAAAACGGTTAGAAAAGGTTGTGTTTGTGTGTGTGTGTCTACTGGTTGGGGTGCTTAGTAACTGGGTAGGGGCACTTTTTCTCATTTCAACCTCCCCAAAAAATGATGCAGAAATATAAAAACTATCTCAACACTTAAAAAAAAAATTACACATATCATCTAAAATGTTTTACTGTCGTGTGGCAATTGCTGCAATTCTTAAAGATATGAGTTCTTGAAAATGAAGTTTCTCTTAAGTGTTTACTCATTGATCGGTCCACAATCGGTCAAAGAGCATTAAATTCTAAAATCTTTACCTCTCCATTATATTCAACCTCAGGAACTTTTTCGTTTGACCAGACATACTTTTCTAGAGATACATTTAACGCAAGTAATCCTTTTACTGGTTTTCCATAGGTATACCTGAAATGAAAAGCAACATAATCAGTACAAAGAGACAAACATTTAGAGGTAAATATAGGTGTCTCACTTGGAACAAGGGCCGACGAGAAGCTCACCAAGAGCAAGATAAATGATTTTACTTTTTCAGTGAAGAGAGACGACGAATTTAGCTTCAAATTAAGGAAACTTTTCCCTCTAATTACTCGTTTGAATGGCATTTGTACTGTAGCGAACTTCAAACTTTGAAATATATCCGTACCTCAAGGATGGGTACAAGGTGATGGGGGCGATCGCCCCTCCCTTGAGGGACTCTTCTTCAGCAGTTTTTAGATTTTGAACTTCAAAAACGGTAATTTAGTTGATCTTTGATGATATTAAGGGAAAGGGTGCGGGGATTCGGGGCTCTGATCTGGAAATTTTTCGAAATGGAAGACCAAAACATTTGTAATCAACATGTGTTAACAAGGATGCATGGCGAAAAAAATGAGTAAGAAAGAAAGAAAAATCAATCGTCCCTCCCTTGGAACATTTCTGGATCCGCCCTTGCCGTACCTCAAAGCCAGACTAACGTAATTCAATTTTCGTAGCTTTTCAGGACAGCGCAAAAACGGTTGTCTGATGCATACAACGGATGGGACTCGAGCTCTTTTAACGCTGCCAAATAATTGTGAAGGAATTTTTTTTAATGGAAAAACGTCCTCACAGATCGATGCGGAATAAGATTCTACATACAATGTACTAATAAAGTGAAAGTCGATATTTTGCACTTACACATTAGTCTGCCTCTGAGGTACAGATATGTTTGAGAACCAAAAATTTTCTACTATTTCAATTGCATTATTGGGTTGTTTGTATCGTGATATAATAAAGATGCAACAATGATTTTATGAAGTTGAGTAAGAAAAAGCTTTAACGTCCTATTTTTTTCTTCTCTTTCTTCAACATGTTCCCTTCTTGCAAAAGGTTGAAAACCCGCGCTTTAAAGAAATATTTTACAGGTATAAATTATTACACTCGTTTTTTAATTTTCAATTAGTTTTAGCAGTTCTCATAACTGTTTTTTTTTTATTATTCATGGTATTATACAATACAGAGCATTTCAAAAAAAAGTGTTTTCTTTCAATACGAACATTTCTGACACAAAAGTTACAAAAACTAATATGAAGTTAAATATTAACACAAAACTCCGGTTTAAATGAATCGTATCTAAGAATAGTGGTGTTAAACCATTTTTTCTTTAGGAGGCGTAGCTCATATTAGCATGAATCTCACTGGCTAGAACTCAAAATGTAAATATGTATCTTTTCAAATTGTAAATAACATGGGATACACGGAAAAGAACAGAAAATAAAAACCAGGAATTACTGTTATAATTACTACATGCTTATGAATATACTGGCTTATTTTATTAATACGAAGTTATCAATTTTAAGTTTGCTTAGCTTGAGTCTGTATGCTCTGATTTTTTGCCTTTTGAAAGTAAAACAATGTCGAACGTAAACGTTTTGTTTTTTTAAGTAGAGAGCATATATTTTACACTTATTAATTTAAACCTAAAAAAAAAATCCTATAATTAATTCATCTACAGCAATCAGCCAATGTCTACTTTTTGCAAATAATTTCTTTTTCTTTATCAAAAGGAAAAGTATTTTAAGAGGTAATTCCCCCTCCCTTTAACAGAGAGAGAGAGAGAGAGAGAGAGAGAGAGAGAGAGAGAGAGAGAGACAGACAGACAGAGACAGAGAGAGAGAGAGAGAGAGAAGAGGAAAAATTTGATGGAATATTAAATTCGTAGTGATAATGTACTCGAAAATTCTCTTTCCTTTCGAATCATCAAAATTAAAAATTTTAGTGACGTGATAAGAATTGAGTCAAAAAAATAAATTTGAAAATAAAATGAAAAAAAAAGAAAAAAAAAACATAAATAGACAGATAAAGACATAGAAAGCTTTTGAGAGAACATTAAGATTTTCAACTTACTTGGCGCAGACTGTTATGGGAATTTCTTCAGCGTTGGCCAGAACAAAAGGTGGTACGGTAATATCAATGTCATACTTTGGTAACACTAAAAAAATAAAAGAATACTTGGTGGTAAAACTGCATGAAATACTTTTAAAATGTATCAAACGTCTTTCACTCTCTTGAAATACTTTAACTTTTGCCGAAGAAAAATGTTAATAAGTCCGAAAAATTTGTAATTACTTGTGGTGTCGATAATGATTACACGCGAAAGAGTTAAAAATACTTTATTTTAATTTGTTATATTAGAGGAACAGTAATAGCAGCGGTTATTAAACCTTATACTTTTTTATGTAAGTGTAATTTAATATGATTTTAGGGGTAATTATGGTGAGATAAAGAATTCAAAAAATGCTTTCACTGCCTTATCAGAACTATGTTTAAAACACATTACGGTAAACAAATGGCTTGAAATTAAGTTTTAAGGTTACAGTGGACAAATAAAATTGATTTTTTTCAATTATTGATTTATATGTCTAAAACTTTGTGTGCTTGTATTATTGTATATTTACCACATCTAAAAGCATAAAAAACACAAATTAGAGCGAAAACAATGAATAATTTTTTTCAAATTTCAAATTTAATTATTTTTTTAACAAAATTTCAAAACGTTCCAGGCGTCACATTTTTTTTTTAAACTTTGACTTTCCACTTAATTTCCAATCATTAGGTATGATTGCATAAAACAATGCATTACATGCAATGTTTTATGTGATAGCTTATAAAAGATGGCTGAAAATGAAAATTTATATGATTTTTTCAACTGAAAATTTTTATTTTCAGCCATCTTTTATAAACTATCTCATAAAAAAAATGACATGTAATGCATTGTTTTGTGCAATCATGCCTAATGATTGGAAATTAAGTGGAAATTCAAAGTTTAAAAAAAAATTGTGACGCCTGGAACATTTTGAAATTGTTAAAAAAATATTTAAATTTGAAATTTGAAAAAAAAGTATTCATTGTTTTTGCGCTAATTTGTGTTTTTTATGCTTTTAGATGTAGTAAATATACAATAATACAAGCACACAAAGTTTTAGACATATAAATCAATGATTGAAAAAAATCAATTTTGTTTGTCCACTGTAGCCTTAAGTAGCATAAAATCACCCATTTTGTTTTATAAGATAAAGATTACCGAGGTGAAAAGAAGTCAAATTTCCTATTAATTCGATTGTTTCCTTCACTTTTAACTGAATCTTAAAATGTTTGCATAATTTAGAAAAGAAAAAAAGTGCTCCTTTCATACAGTCAGTTGATGGTCATTTCAGCACACTGCTCCGAGGCTCTAGTCAGGACAGCTGTTTCTGTAAATAATAATAATAAAAAAAACTTACCGTATTCTTTCACTTCGAATGTTGTAAAGTAATCGTTGTCGCCAACAGTCAAACTAATCTTCCACTCCCCTTCAACTGGTTCATCTGCCAATGGAAATTCCAGTTGTTTGATACCTGCAAATAAAAACGATGTTAAAATATGTTTTTGCATAATTTTTACTCCGTAGTTGTTAGAGTTTGTTTAAATTTGGTCTCCTTTTCTTCAGAAAGATATTAACTTGTGTGAAAAAGCTTCAACGAAGGAAAGTTTAGGCTAGTTAATGGTCTTTCAGATTCAGAATATTATTTTAGACTTAAAAAGTTCAATCGTGAGCAAAGGAGGGGGTATGATCTATTTATTTACATTTATTAAAATGGAGAATAGTGATGGGTTAAATTTCAGCACAATATATGAAACCGAGTTACTCTTTCAAGCTTTTCAAATCCCAAGTTAATCTTGAAATTAGTCAAAATTGCTACTTATATAGGGTTGTCATCACATTAAATAGTTTACCAAAATCAGCTGTTACTTGCAATGAGGCGAATTGTTTTGAGAGAATTCTTGATCTTCACAGAGGAATGATAAGTTAATTAGCACCAGCTTAGCTGCGCCCAGTTTTTCAATTCACAGAAACGTGCTTTAAGTTGACTGATATAAATATAGCCAACAAATAACTTTTATGAAAATTTTGGCAGGAATTGTTCAACTAGCATTAAAAAAAGGTTCAACAACAAAATCTCGCATTTGTACCATAATATTTTTATTTAACAATTAACTTTCTTTATGTCAATCGGTTGTGCAATAATATGTAAATCTTGTCTATGTGACATAGGGATAATAATTTGACAGGATGGCGGTCACTTTGGGATTTAAAAATAGTTCAAATATGAAAAAAGGGAAAAATAAACATGCACACACACATACACACAAAAGTTTGTTATAGTTAAATTCAATATTTCAATTAATGTGAAAGACTAGGGGTAAAAATAGGAAAATGAGTTCATTCCCCTCTCTTCTCTCTCTCTAAAATATAAAAGAAAATAAGTTCGAAAACAACAAAAAAAAAAAAAAAACAAAGGGAGAAAGAGCACATGAAAGGATATTGGCTATGGTAAATACTCATCGTTTCAAGCTCTTTAATAGGACATTTTCCCTAAATTAAAGGAGTGCCTGTTTACACATCAAACAAAAATATTTCCACCGTCTTTAAAAGTAATATTTGATTTTTGACACACAAAGTCATCCCTGACGAATACCCGTCTTACTCACACTTGCAATTAACCTCACATTTACTTTGGAATAGAAAAATAATCTTCGTTCAGTTATGTTTGTTCAGTATTTCATGATGCATACAGAAATCGTGATTTCCTTTGCAGATCTCAAAGTATGTTTCATGCAGTCTGTTTCTTCGACAATAGAAAGCGAAGTTCACAAGCAATTATTTAAAGATCATGTTTCGTGTTTTTATGCACAGGTTCCATGGTGTAATGGTTAGCACTCTGGACTTTGAATCCAGCGATCTGAGTTCAAATCTCGGTGGAACCTTAACTTTTTTCTTTTTTTAATTTTTAGAAACGTTAATAAATTAATTTTTCTGATTTTTTTTCAACGAGTGTTACTCATAATATAAAATATTAATACATGCACAAAACTTTATATTTTTTTTTCGAAACTCATTTTAATGAAAATAATATTTCTTAACTAAATGAAAGATCTCAAAACGAAATCAGAATTGAAAATTCTTCACAAGATAGTTAACAACCGAGAAAATGTAAAATTCATGTGAATTACTAGTTCTGGCTTATGATAAAATCACAGCAACAACTTTACTGCCACAGCTACATTATACATTTTCAAAACATGAGCAAAAGAAATTTCAATTAACTGATATCGCAAAATTTTACCTCAAAGTCGTGCATCAATAAAAATTGTAAATGGTAAAGTCACTGATGTTTTTTGAGACATAGGTTTCCCATCACCTTATATCATTAGAAAATGGTAATTTTCATCTCATGACGCAAAAAACTATATTGCAGGTATGAATTTCTAAGAAAGGGCACTTCTATTTGTTTACACCCACTAGATAAAATTATATAATTAATTAATTAATAATTCAAAAAAAATAAACACCAAAAGAAAGTCATTAACTGTTGAAATATACTCGATAGCAGTAATAGCCCGGTCAAAATAGACATTCGAGTTCGGAAAAATTCGCATAGAGCTGAAAATTGGTACAGACCTTAAGAACATCATTATAAGTGAAATCTCAAAAGTCCTGATGAATCCCGGTGGAGCTAAAAATTTTATTCAAGGTCAAAGGTCAAAATTGAATTTTTTTTAAAAAAATTGAAAAAAAATCGTACGGTGCTAAAAATTGGTACAGACCTTAAGTACATTATTATAAATGATATATAAAAAATTTGAATCGATCCCATTTGAACTAAGCATTTTATGGAAGGTCAAAGGTCAAAATAAGCAAAAATAAATAAACAATAAATAAAAAAAACAAAAAAATTCGCAGAGAGCTAAAAATTGGCACAGACCTAAAATACATCATTATAAACGAAATATCAAAAATCCGTATTGATCCCACTTAATCTAAACATTTTATGCAAGGTCAAAGGCCAAAAAATCCTTTTTTTTTGTTTGCACAAACGTTAAATGTTATCATAAAAAAGTGCATATAAAATTTGTATGTTATTCAGTATGTTCAAAAGAAGTATTTATATCAAGTTCAACTCTATCGAGTCCAGATTATGTGAAATTAACAACATTAATATTACATCCCCCCGCCCCCCCCCCTTAATGGATAAGATGCCTCTCTAAAGCAAGTGGAAAATATTTTTTTAAGTATACTATACATTATTTCCCTCTTTTTAGAATATATTTTTCATTCAACATAACTTTAAATGCATGCACATTATTTATTTAGGATAGAGAATGAGAAAATATTCTTACTTATTTCAGTAAAAGAAACACGTCTTTTAAGATGTTAATATAACTTTTCCTCTCAGTCAAACATCACCAATTAGTTGACAGTAAGATTTTGGAATCCATGCAGCCATTTAAAGATGATTCTTGCACTCATTTAAAAGTCTCCTATATTCTTCACATGACCGAAAAGACATAAATAAGAAAAAAAGACTTTTGTGGTATTTTGAAACCAAAATATCGCTATTTAAAGTAGGAGTCCTATATGAGGTGCAGAATGACGACAGAATGAATGACACAAATATTATCAAACATATTTCTATTTCTTTTAAACATATGTTTTGATGATACTTCGAACTCTTGATTATCATACAGTTTACTATTTATTTTTTTTTTAAAAATGCGTTTTAAATTTCCTTCCAGCTCTTGAATAATAATATGATCTTCTATTTCTTCTTCCTCTTCTTGATCTTTAACTTCTAAAGATGGCTCGAATGAAAAAGTGGGATCACTTACATCTTCTTCACCAATATCATCGTCATCAGCATTGATTGCATTTGATTCCACATTGGCGCACGATTGGCCTAGGCAATTACTGCAAATTTTTGAGCAAAACAATCCGACTCTTCTGCAGCCATAATTATGACTGCATCCCTTCTTGCAATTGCAAAAAATAGTATGGAGAAGTTTTTCTGGAGCGGGTGTCAGTAGAGTATGAATTGGCTCCAAAACATTTTATCTTTCAGGATCCATTCCCAGTTTTTAGGGTCTAGCTCGTTGCCTAGCTATATTTGTACTTGGTAGTACACACGATATAAATGTTGATATGCAGCAGCAGATGTTGGAGGAAAACAGGATAATTGAACAAGTTTATAGTTACGTGTATTTTTCACAAAACAAAAATACCTGTACTTGTCAAGGGAATCGACATTTTTGGAACTCCATGCATAGCAAGAATAAAGCGAATACCATTTGTGAGAATGATATCGGGAGAACAGCTGATATTTTTGCAAACTTCAGGGCAATGAATTAAATCCTGATTTTTTTCAAGTAATTTAAATATTTTCGTTTTGCCTCGCTTGTAAAACGCTGACGTAGTATCACATCCAGTTACTGCATGCAAAAATAAGATATGATCTTGACACTTTGGATATGAAGTTAAACTTTGTGATGAGTACAGTTTTGCTTCGTTTCCAGTTGTATTAGGTTTAAAAAGTAAATAATTCTGTCAGTAGGAGCTCTTGCAGTCAGTATTATTAGCAAATCGACATCTTCAGCAACAATAATAGTGATATTTGTGTTGAAATTTCCTAAAGCTGTTTCAATTATTAGAACATCAGCGTCATTATTGACTTGCTCCACAGAAATATGAGCAGCTATTAATTTTTCTGAAAGCATTGAAATAAACCGAGACTTGTTATGTGTGTTGGCAAGAAATTGCTCCTGGTTTGTTGGAAAAGTCATAAATATGTTTAAAAAAACATCAGAAGATGGAGATATTTTACTTATCCGACGTCGTTGCTCTGAAACTTTGATATTCTTAGTATGATCATAATATCCATCGTACTTTTTAAAAATTGCATCGAATTTCTCATCTGGATCCCATACAACGCGATGTAAAAGGTATCCATCATCGATGATATAAGTAGTATCTTCTTTATCGATTTCAACATGTACTCATTGAAAGCAATCATAAATGGCTGATTTTTGTGTTTCACGCATTCCAATTGCATCGAAGAGTGATAATGGATAAGGAGCCAATTCATACTTGAAAAATGTTTCAAGCTCATCGTCCAAATACTTAAAAATACACATTCGTTGAAACAGTAAGACAGGATCTATTGGTACCTTTTCATCGTGAATTTTTTAGAGCTACTGACGGTTAAAAGGAGAACTTTATCAACACGTTTCAATTTAATATTGTTGAAGGAAAACGCCTCCACTCACCCCCGAATGTAACGTGACCCTCTCATAGAGGGGGGGATGAATCATAGGAGGGGACAGCCGTAGCGGTCAAGTTGGGGAAAGTGTTTCTCGAGGTCACTTGAAAACTGCGATGGCTCTTGAATGTTATTTTGTATGGGGAGGTGGAGGAAGGGGGGAGAGGCATATTTAGATTTTTTTTTTTATACCAAGGGTTGATCCGCCTCTAAATCCACGCTTGTTTGTACATAATTGTATACTATACAAACTTTGCATCCTCCATTTTTAAGACACTTACCATTCAAGAGATATGTGAAAAATTTATTTTTGAGCTTTAACCTTGAATAAAACGTTTAGCTTCACTGGGATCCATTGGAAACTTTTGACATTTCGTTTATACAATGATGTCTTTAATTATTTGCATGTTAATTTCATCCTCAAAGTGAAATACGTGGACTCTAATAAGGGGAGATTGGGTGATTTTTTCGAAATTTGAGTCACCGAACTGCAGTTCTAGGCTTTATTTTATCCCTTTGGGGGGGGGGGGGGTGACTCCACGACCCACCCACTGAATACTCATTTTTTTGTGCATAATTGTATAATTTTCAAACTTTGTCACCCCTATTTTTATAACAACTTACCGTTTAAGAGATATTAGGGAAAAATCGATTTTGACATTTGACCTTGAATAAAATTTTTAGCTCCACCGAGATCGATGGGGACTTTTGACACTTCACTTATAATGATGTCTTTAGCAACACTTATGTTAATTGCATTGTCAAAGTACCAAATTCGATAAAAATAAGGGGTCTGAAGGGAATTTTTCGAAATTTATCTCCCCAAATGCCGTTTTTAGCTATTAGGGGGGATTTAGGGGGGAGGATATGACCCCCATGACCCATATTCGGAATCCCCACTTGTTTGTACATAATTGTATACTATTCAAACTTTGTAACCCCTATTTTGTCGCTTCCAATTATCGTTTAAGAGATATATATAAAAAATCGATTTTTTGACCTTTGACCTTGAATAAAATTTTTAGCTCCACCGGGATTCATCAGGACTTTTGAGATTTCACTAATAATGATGTCCTTAAGGTCTGTACCAATTTTCAGCTCTATGCGAATTTTTCCGAACTTTCGCGTTTTTTTCGTCTATTTTGACCGGGCTATAAGTTATTCTAAAGATTTCGGAATAACGCACAAGAAAATATTTCAGAGTAAAATGAAACTAGTATGTAATGGCTTTCACGAAACTTTGCTCTGCGTTAAAACTTAACCTAGGAGAGATGGTGTTTGATTTTGCCGCTTCATTTCATAGTAAGTAACAACCAGAGATGTTATGCAGGCAGTAAAAATTTCAATGATCAAAAGAAGTAGAGAAATTGAATTTATTCGCTGATTTTACCTATTTCAAAATGAAGGGGCTGATTTCCGTCTCAAGGTCACGCGCCATCTCTTCGTAGACAAGCTTTACTGCGTTATCGCGAATAACCTGTTCACGTGGAATTCTATTTACAATTTTTTTTTGTTTGAATCTTTCCATTTTCTAAAAAATAATTGGTTGAGATAAATTATAATTGATTGTAATAGGGAGCTGCTAATGCGACAAATTTTCATCTGTGCTATTTAATTATTTTTCTTTTAATTGTAGTTTGAAATGAGGTTTCTAATAAAATATGCAACACAATCCAACAGGAATTTTCTAAGTTCAAGCAGATAGATTTTGAAAGGCAAATTTTTAAGTTAAACAGTTTTATGACCATTAATACGAGAGTGGATGTGACTTGAGCTGCAGTGATTTCAGGTAACACATCTTTTGTTTATTTTGCGTGATGAAATAGAAGTCGTGATTTATTCGAACAGAGCGTGCTTCATACCGTCAAGTTGTAAGAAACTCGTGTCTGCACGTAAGTATTGAAATCTCTGCAACAGCTGTAGGTTCCATGGTGTAATGGTTAGCACTCTGGACTTTGAATCCAGCGATCCGAGTTCAAATCTCGGTGGAACCTTGATTTTTTTCTTTTTTTTTTTTACATATTTATTTCTTTTAGAGTATCTTCTTTGTAAAAAAAAATATCCATACATATATATATATATATAAATCTACAGAAGGGAGATTTTCTTAGGTTTCTGAAATTTCATCTAATCTATGAAGTTCGAACGAAACGTACATAAAAGTAAATTTTAAGCTCAAAAGAATTTCTTCAATGAATTAATAAAGAGAGAAAAAAAAAATGCAAATTCTGTAAGCAAGCCAGTAACTAAATTTCTAAAAGAGGCCTATTTTCAACACAGTCAGGTTTGATAGCCGTAGTAAATGTAAAAAGGCCATTTGTATGAGGTTGCTTTTCACTTGGCCTTCTTTTACATTTCCTCGTAAAACTTGTCTTTTCCACGTTATTAGGTAAGCTCGTTGTGGTTACAAATCATACTTTATCTTTCTCTGTTCTAGTATAGCGTGTTTCACATCGTTGAACTGTTCAAGCATCGTGCATGTATTGGTGACTCAAATCTCAGCGACAAATGTAGGTTCCATGGTGTAACGGTTAGCACTCTGGACTTTGAATCCAGCAATCCGAGTTCAAATCTCGGTGGAACCTTGACTGTTTTTTTCTTCTGTCTGTTTTAAATTTTCATATTCTTTTTCAAAAGAAATACTTTCATCAAAAGAAAAAAAAATCTTGGAATCCAACACGATTTAGACATTTGAAATTTCTTTTGCTCTTTGAAGTTCGCAGGAAACATGCATTAATGTTAAGTTGAAGTTCAAAAGAATTTCGTCAATGAACTGTAAAAGAAAACAGAGAATGCGATGGAAATCATGCAGGCACAAGCTGATAAATTTTAAGTGAGGTCGGTTTTAACATAGTCAGGTTTGATAACTGCAGTAGATGGTAAAAGACTATTTATATGAGGTTGCCTGCAAGTTCAACTGCACCTAAGTTTTCATGGAAAAGTTAACTTCTTCAGATTAGTAAGTAAAGTCATGCGAGTGAGTGCAAATCGTATTTTATCTTTTTCTGTTCTAGTATAGCGTATTTCACATCGTTGAGCTGTTCAAGCATTGTGCATGTATTGATGACTCAAATCTCAGCCACAGATGTAGGTTCCATGGTGTAATGGTTAGCACTCTGGACTTTGAATCCAGCGATCCGAGTTCAAATCTCGGTGGAACCTTTTTCTCTTTTTTAAGATTCTTATTGATTTAAATTATTTTACTTCGTACAACAAAGATTAAAAAAAAAATCGTAGGAACCAAATACGATTTATACATTACTTGAAATTCATTCCGAACTTTGAGACAAATATGCAAGAAACCCAACCAGCTGGCTTTCAGAATTTGAAGGCACTAGCATTGTCTTAAATCATACAGATCAATTTAATTTGCTTCTATTTACAACATAGCATTTGTGTTTCAACTACTAAATATATAAATATAAATTAATTTGCTTCAAATGTTACATTTTTGCACAGTATAAAACGCACCCTTTCATTTCAAATAAATGTTGATCACAATTTAGCCGAATACACAAATTATTTAAGAATGGAGTTTTAGTAGTTAAAGATGCTGTTTATCAGTTAGCCTTAGACTCCATTGTGCATCTGCGTTTCCAAAAGCTGTATTTGTATTTATTTGTCTGTTTTGAATGTTGCTGTGAAAGTCGAGACGCCTCTTTCTGAATTGATTAGCATTGCGTAATTTTGCGTGATGATACAAAAATCGTGATTTCTCATTCTGATTTCATCTAAGTGTGTTCCATGTTGTCTAGTGGTTAGACGTGTCTGCTTTCATGCAGATATTCCGGGTTCGAATCCCGACATGGGATGGAGGTTCCATGGTGTAATGGTTAGCACTCTGGACTTTGAATCCAGCGATCCGAGTTCAAATCTCGGTGGAACCTTGATTTTTTTCTTTTTTTTTTACGTATTTATTTCTTTTAGAGTATCTTCTTTGTAAAAAAAAATATCCATACATATATATATATAAATCTACAGAAGGGAGATTTTCTTAGGTTTCTGAAATTTCATCTAATCTATGAAGTTCGAACGAAACGTGCATAAAAGTAAATTTTAAGCTCAAAAGAATTTCTTCAATGAATTAATAAAGAGAGAAAAAAAAAAATGCAAATTCTGTAAGCAAGCCAGTAACTAAATTTCCAAAAGAGGCCTATTTTCAACACAGTCAGGTTTGATAGCCGTAGTAAATGTAAAAAGGCCATTTGTATGAGGTTGCTTTTCACTTGGCCTTCTTTTACATTTCCTCGTAAAACTTGTCTTTTCCACGTTATTAAGTAAGCTCGTTGTGGTTACAAATCATACTTTATCTTTCTCTGTTCTAGTATAGCGTGTATCACATTGTTGAACTGTTCAAGCATCGTGCATGTATTGGTGACTCAAATCTCATCGACAAATGTAGGTTCCATGGTGTAACGGTTAGCACTCTGGACTTTGAATCCAGCAATCCGAGTTCAAATCTCGGTGGAACCTTGACTGTTTTTTTCTTCTGTCTGTTTTAAATTTTCATCTTCTTTTTCAAAAGAAATACTTTCATCAAAAGAAAAAAAAATCTTGGAATCCAACACGATTTAGACATTTGAAATTTCTTTTGCTCTTTGAAGTTCGCAGGAAACATGCATTAAAGTTAAGTTGAAGTTCAAAAGAATTTCGTCAATGAACTGTAAAAGAAAACAGAGAATGCGATGGAAATCATGCAGGGACAAGCTGATAAATTTTAAGTGAGGTCGGTTTTAACATAGTCAGGTTTGATAACTGCAGTAGATGGTAAAAGACCATTTATATGAGGTTGCCTGCAAGTTCAACTGCACCTAAGTTTTCATGGAAAAGTTAACTTCTTCAGATTAGTAAGTAAAGTCATGCGAGTGAGTGTAAATCGTATTTTATCTTTTTCTGCTCTAGTATAGTGTATTTCACATCGTTGAGCTGTTCAAGCATCGTGCATGTATTGATGACTCAAATCTTAGCGACAGATGTCGATTCCATGGTGTAACGGTTAGCACTCTGGACTTTGAATCCAGCGATCCGAGTTCAAATCTCGGTGGAACCTTTTTCTCTTTTTTAAGATTCTTATTGTTTTAAATTATTTTACTTCGTACAACAAAGATAAAAAAAAATCATAGGCGTAAACCAAATACGATTTAGATATTACTTGAAATTCACTCTGAACTTTGAGACAAATATGCAAGAAACCCATCCGGCTGGCTTGCAGAATTTGAAGGCACTAGCATTGAAATAAATCATACAGATCAGTTTAATTTGCTACTATTTACAACATAGCATGTGTTTCAACTACTAAATACATAAATATAAATTAATTTGCTTCAAATGTTACATTTTTGCACAGTATAAAATGAACCCTTTCGATTCAAATAAATGTTGATCACAATTTAGCTGAATACACAAATTATTTAAGAATGGAGTTTTAATAGTTAAAGATGCTGTTTATCATTTAGCCTTAGACTCCATCGTGCATCTGCGTTTTCAAAAGTTGTATTTGTATTAATTTATTCTATTTTGAATGTTGCTGTGAAAGTCGAGACGACTCTTTCTGAATTGATTAGCATCGCGTAATTTTGCATGATGATGCAAAAATCGTGATTTCTCTTTCGGATTTCATCAAAGTGTGTTCCATGTTGTCTAGTGGTCAGACAAGTCTGCTTTCATGCAGATATTCCGGGTTCGAATCCCGACATGGGATGGAGGTTCCATGGTGTAATGGTTAGCACTCTGGACTTTGAATCCAGCGATCCGAGTTCAAATCTCGGTGGAACCTTGATTTTCTTTTTTTGACTTGACATTTATTTTCCATATATTTTTTCCCACAAAGTATAAAGAAATAGAAAACATTTTCGAAAATTCGAAGACGATTTATATCATTGAAATTAATCATCTGCTTTGAAGTTTGAAAAAAAAAAAAAAAAAAAAAAAAAAACCAAGAACCGAAGATTTAAATTCTACTTCTTAACCCATTAATGCCTGACATTTTTTTTTTCAACGATACTTTGTATACTGGTTACAAATAGTGTTTAATGGACAGGAAAAATAGTTAAAAAATTATCATGTAAAAAATAAATTTTTTATTTAAGAAAGAAAAATCGTCCCTAAAAAGGGACGCTAGGCACCAGAGGGTACATACTTTTTTACCAAAATTTTTTTTCTGCCTACGATGTAATATTGAAAATGACAACTTATAAGAAGAAATAAAAGCAGCAATTAACATAAACTGGGAAGTAGATTCAGAGTACAAGGAAATATTGGTGTTGTTGAGTATGAAAGTCAGCAAAACATTTGTCCTATACGTATTGCATTTGCTGCATTCGAATAAGCTCTTTTACTTCAATGGGCACATCTTACCTGAGTCTTATTTAAAGAAATATAACAACTAGCCCCATAATACCTAACTCAACTCTCTTGAGCTCAATGCATGTTGTACAGCAGCTTTTGAAATAAAAATGAAGAGCGGCTACCACCATTTTTTAGAATGGATCAAAAACCGGTAGTTCACGATATTTGATGCATGGGACCTTTTTTACTTTGCAACGTTTGTATTGAGCAACCCTATATATTTGGTTCATCAATTTCAATTACTTTCTTTTCGCTATTGGACAATCGCTTAGCCTTTACAAAATGATAAACTCCATGAAGATTCAATGCAATAGCTATGTGTGTGACATTGCTATTATTCCACCGAACCAACGTAATATTATTTTACCTGTCATCGACATTTATTCAAAACTTCCTCTCTTTTCTTTTTTGAACAACGTAACTATAGTTCATGAGCATTTTTTAATCCGATTCTTGCACAAAACCTTGCTGAGACAAATAATCACGTAGGAGCGCAAGAGAAGTAAATAAATTCTCACAGTAGAGATCAAAATTGGCATGCTCAGGGAATTCTGAAATTAAATCTGCAACCCCCCCCCCTTTTCCCAAGCAACAGACACATATGCAATCCTTGAATTCTTCATCAAGGTGAAATGCTAAGCTTCTGAAACAGCTTAGGGCTTCTTCAACAGTCAGACTAAACAATAATAAACACCTAAATGCATAATGGAAAAGTAATAAAATACAACGAATAATTAGTGTTTTAAAGAATTACATTTTTGAAATAGCTTTCTTTCAAAATTTCCCTTGAGTATTTTTTGTAATTAAAAAAAAAAAGAGAAAATATTTAAGAACATTGTATAATTAAATTTATATATACTAATTTAATTTAATTAGATTTTGAAAATAAAATAAGTTTTAAAAATGACAATTATTATTAGTTTTTCAGTCTAAAAACATTTACTAACTTCTTTTGATATAAATTATAGATTCTAAGCAAGAAATTAGCAACGGTTAAACAATGCAGCCTTTGGTGCCTAGCGTCCCTTTTTAGGGACGTTCTTAAATTGCTATAAAATCCTAAAAAAATTTAAAATTTACAAAATTGCAAAAAAAGGTAAACTAAAACATCGATCAAAGTAGCACATATATCAAACACAGATAGATTTACTTGTTAATAACTTTAAAAACTTAGCTTTTTGTTCTTGAGATTGTGAACGATGTAATTTTTGATAAAGATCATAATCAAATGGCTACAGAGCACACTTTACAGCGGTTATGTGCTGCAATCTGTTAATACAGAATTGAAGCAATACCAAAGTAATAATTGAACACAATTATTTGGTTGAAATGTTCATTTTTGGAAAATTCAGACACACTTTTTGGACCGTCCCTAAAAAGGGACGCTAGGCATTAATGGGTTAATTTTGAGGGTAATTATGCGAAACATACAGTGCTTTTCAGAATTATATTTCCCTTTTCATACTTAAAATTTCAAACTTTCTTTTTTTTTAATATGAAACTTTATCACTTTTGGTATGAATATTTGGGAAGACATTGTTTATAATTTTTTACTTAGATTTTAAGTGATTCCTAATTTCCATTTGAGATTATCAAAAAGAAAAATAGGTCCAACTTCTAATTCATTTCTATTAGTATGTTTATATGCCCTAATACTGCATGAATTTTATAATTGAGTCTTACTGCGGGACTACGAAGGATGCTTTCCTGTTTTCGGCACCGATTTCAACAGCGTTCTGAACGAACGAAAGGGGTCATCCTTGCAGTTTTTCATTGATTGAGCAGAGGAAATTTCATGTGTTTGAGATGTGTGAAAAAGTTAACTGAGAAAAAAGGATTTTTTCTACAATTTTATGACCTTTTTGCAACTTGAACTCTTGTGCTTACTAGAAGAAAAAGCATCTGAGCATCCCACAAAAGACACACCACCCACAAAAAACACAAAATGAATATCTATCGCAAAAGAGTTTAATTTTGGAAATATGAAATTCATTTTAGCTAGACAATACCTGTACCTCAGAACCAGACTAACGTAAGTCCATTTTCGTAACTTTTCAGTAGAGGGCAAAAACGATTATAGGATGCATGCAAAGGATGGGACTCGCGCTCTTTCAATGCTGCTAAATAACCGTGAAGGAATTTTTTTTATAGAATAACGTTTGTATGAGTCGATGCAGAGTAAGATTCTACTTACAATGCAGTAAAAAAAGTGAAAAATCTCCATTTTTGGAGTTACGTCGTTCTGGTTCTGATGTACAGATATAATCATAGGGGTCTCCGTGGCTCTGTGGTAGAAGCTGCGCTTCACATGCCAGAGGTACTGGCTTCGATTTCCACCGGTTGCGTGTGTGTTATTTTCTCACTTTGTCTTGCAAATCTTTGTCCTTTTTTCTATGTAAATAAAGACGGCCAGCCTCTTAAGGCAGTGTCATCCAATCTTTCCGTTGTGTTTATTCACGATGGATACGTCACAGCAAATAACAATCATTCAGTATCTAAATCAGCACTTTAGAGTGTAATAAAGTAATGAAATTAAGTTTACTGGAAAAAAAAAGTTGGCTCTCAAATTCATAAAAAAGCGAAAAGAAAAACAGTTGGAAATTCGTATTAAAAGTAATGTCCAGGAGATGGCGACGGCATTAAAAGAACTTACAAGTAGCATTGAACAGTTTAGATACAAGTTCGAAAGCTAAACTTTTTGAAAGCTGAAGTTCAATTCTTCTGCAGTGTAACATCCGCATGCTGTGCTGTTTCTGGCAGGCCATTGAATGAAAAGTTGAAATTATATTTGAAATGGAAGTTGAGTTGGACGAATTTTCTTACGTGCGCGATATCCGCTTTAGACAACCCTCCTCACCAGTTAGAGTTAAAGAAACATGTTTAGGTAGTAAATCCATTGAAAAACCGAAAAGCTTGAATATTCATTTTAAAATGCTATTTGCAAATTGTGTGCATTATTATCGCTTGAAACAGGCTCGAATTCTAACACATACCTTTAATATTGTTTAGCCGTGAGGTTTCTCTTTAGCATCTTTATTCTTTCTTTGCGTGAACGTGTTGTTGTGCTGTATATGGTCGCCTACCCTATAGACTTTGTCATGTGTGTACTGTGGACTTCACAGCAAACGACGGTACCATAGGAAAAGTGAAGCAGTGCCTCCGAATTGCCAGTCTAGCTCAAGACAACATAAACAAAAAAGAACAACCCATGAGGCAAACTTAATGCTACTCTGTTTGTCAAGTATTGATGTGGGAAAAATTATCCTTTTGTCTGCGCTCTCTAGCAGAATTATCTTTACCAACCTCTGTCTTAATATGCATGATGCTTTGACTCATTGGGATGAAAAGGTTTGATGCGATTTGCAAAAAATGCTTGGTGAGACAGACAAAGCTGAAGACAAAATCACGTTTTCACAAACAGTGACATTTCTTTTCATTTAAACTATTTCTTTTCAGTATCCTTTTAGATGCAGTTCGGTGACAGCTGCACTTGCAACTGTTAATGCGCAATACAAATATTCATATTATCTGTTTATTTTAGTTCGCGTGCTTTTCACGGAAAACGTGGTTTCTCTTTTCAAAATGCACACACTCGTGATCTCATGATGTCTAGTGGTCAGACAACTCTGCTAACATGCAGAAATCCCGGGTTCGAATCCCGGCATGAGATGTAGGTTCCATGGTGTAATGGTTAGCACTCTGGACTTTGAATCCAGCGATCCGAGTTCAAATCTCGGTGGAACCTTGATTTTTTTCCTTTTTAGTTGTTGTTTTTTACTGATATATGTATATTTTCCCAACTAACTGGTTTCGTAAAATAAAAAAAAAAAAATCAATTTTCTCAAGATCTAACATGGTTTAGACGTTTGAAATTTCAACCGATCTTTAGAATTCTATTCAATCTTAGAATCGAAGAAAACATCCATGAAAATAAATTTGAAGTTCAAAGAAACTTGTTAGTAAATAGTAAAAGAATAAAGAAAATGCTAAGAAAATTCTGCATAGGTAAGCCGATAACAAGTGAGGCTGGTTTTCAACCTAGTCAGGTTTGATAACTGAAGTAAATTAAAAAGTGTAAATGAGGTTTTTCTGCATCTTCAGATGCACTCAAGTTTTCTTGTAAAACTTAACTTCTTCACAATAGTAAGTCAAATCATGTGAGTGAGAACAAATCATATATATCTATCTCTATTCGAGCAGAGCGTGCTTTACGTTGTCGAACGGTTCAAGCATCATCCGCCATTCATATCGTCAAAGTGTAACAAACTCGTGTCTACACGTAAGTATTAAAATCTCTGCAACAGCTGTAGGTTCCATGGTGTAATGGTGAGCACTCTGGACTTTGAATCCAGCGATCCGAGTTCAAATCTCGGTGGAACCTTGACTTTTTTTTCGTGTTTTCCATTTTAATATTTTTCCTAAGTAACTGTTTGCGTGAAAAGAAAAGTAATGTATCAAGAATATAACACGATTCAGATATTTGCATGCATGAAAATAAATTTGCTGTTTGAGTTCAAAACAATTTCTGCAGTAAGTTTAAAAAAAGAAGAAAAATAAAAGGAAACAAAAGGCAATGGAAATTCCGCAGATGCATGTCGATAATAAAATTTCAAGCGTGGTAGGTTTTCTACATAATCAGGTTTGATAAATGGGCTATAAGTGAAGCTCCCATAGCTATTTTCTCAATCAATTTAGGTACAAAAGATGCACAAGACTAAACTACTTACCCCGACCAACTTGTACATCTTTCCATTGAAACAGTCTTGTTCCTTTGGGATCCTCTACCCAAATATTTGCTGCCTATTTAAAACAAGAAACAGGTCATTAAATTTGATACAAATTAGAGCCACATCCAAGAAAAATTAAAACTTTTTTATCCATTCATTTATTTTTTAATTTTTAGGAATGATTTTCCTACTATTTTTACCATCAACCAACTTTAATTATTTTTTCTAAAAAAGATGTTTTGTATTAGTACTCAGTACTAGAGACAAAGCATGCTAACCTTTTAAAAATGAATATTTGCTTCACTTTTTCGTTACTACTTTTAGTAATGAAATAATGGAATAATAATGAGCATTTGAAAGAAATTGCCAGATGAAAAAAAAGTAAAACACACACATATGCATCGGTAAAAAATAATAACAATAAACAAATGAAGTTAAAAAAATATAGCAAATAAAAAGGATTAATAAAAATAAGCACGGTACTTATGTATACGACAAAAAGCAGCCGATAATATAAAATTCCTAAGAGAAATTTTATTTATCACATTACAATGAATCACGCGGTTGTTTTCTGCTAATTGTAAAGACAATCTATACATATAAAAATGGATGTATGTATGTTTGTTCCTTATACAAATCCAGTTTTCCTTGGATTTTCATCAAACTTGGTACAGAAGTTCCTTGATGCACTAGAATTCACATACGTGGGGTTTTGAAATTTTAAAAAAATTCAAAAAGCTCAAAATTCAAATTTTTTGTCTCAAAATGGCCCTTTTCTTTCAATTTTGAATCTGTAGAGTGATAGAGGTAAGCTTTTAAGCATACAAATCGATAAAATTTAACACATTTAAATATGAGTATTTTCTAACAAAGATTACGATTAACAATGAATTATCAATTTAAGGCTCACCTATTTCATTAGGTAAATAATTATTTAGAGCTATTGTATTAATAAGAACCCGGGCAACGCCGGGTAATAAGCTAGTAGAATGATAAACGTCGTGGGGCACGGCAAAAGTAAAATCAATAAGCAATCTTAATTGCTCAAAAAAAAAAAAAAAAAAAAAAAAAAAAAAAAAAAAAAAAGTCAACAATATTTCGTGGAAATAAAAAGAAAAAAAAAAGTATCGATCTCGAAACATATAAATCTTATTTCACCTGATCGGTTGGTTCGTAGTTTATAACCCAGATAGAGCTTTCAATACCAACAAATCGTTCGCGTGTATAATATTTTTAAACAGCCACAGATAGCACGACGTGCGATACGGTTCGTTGAATATTTAGATGCGTTTTGTTAGTTAAAAATATGTGCCAACGGAATGGAAATTTGATCCATAAAGAGATATTATGCATGCAGCAATACATCAGGCACTACCTCACGTTATGATGGCGAATGGTAAATAAATTTTCGGCGGAAATAAATACCAAACGTTTGATAAACATATTTTCAATTGACAGACCTACAAACAAATTGAATACAAGTGCGATATTCAGGTTTTCTTTTCATGTGTGATTCATGGCGTTTTAGAATCTTTGAATTGCGCGTGTATGAATGTACTTGAGTCACTCTCGCGAAAATGGTACATATCATGAGTGATATTATGAATTTTAATTGTAATCATTTCCAGAAACTCTTCTTTCTTTCTTTTTTTAAATTGATTCTATTTATTTCTGTATAATGAAGTATCAATGCTTTGTACTATTGCAACGTAATGGTTTATGAAGGGTATGAAAATAGTAATAATTTTCGACTACTGTATGTAACAGAGTGGAAAACTGAACCTTAAAAAATCGTTCTAGTCATAAAGAAGTTACAATTACAGAACAAGCATAAAATGAAATAAATAATTATAAAACTGCTATTCTGCCTGCAATTTCAAGCTCAAAGCATTTGTTTTTCGAATCAACAGCTTAAACTAACTATCAGAAAAAACAATTGAAATTGATAATTTTTAAGTGTCAGAAATGATTTGCATTAATATTTAAGGGCCAACCACATTGTAGATAATGATTCAACCATTATATTCTACCTTTTTCCACTTGTTGCCGAAAAATGAAAGCATAAAAAAGCTTGTATAAAAAGCGATATAAAAATTTATGGTTGAGGACAAGTGTGATGTTTTCGTTGAATATAAAGCTATTTCTGAGAGTTAAATTGAATTAATGAATTAGATTAAACCAGCAATTATTTATATATCAATTCTGAAGATTTAAAAAAAAAAGAAAAAAAAAAACTTTTTTGAAATATTGTTATACATTTACCTTATTTATATGATTGATATTTCACTTACAGAGAATTCTTTTAAGAAATATATAAGTTAAATGTAAAAATACTCACCGTTCCTGCGACTGGTTTCAACTTTTTATCCATAAACACCACCCTGAATTTTACTGAAAAGTAAAGAAAACATTACATAAACATTGTAAGGTTTTTAGAAATATTACGGTAATAAAACTGCCGTACTAAGCGCAAAAGTGGTATCTACAGAAGAACTTAAACTGAGATATTACTCTTCAAAGTTTTGAGCCTCTATGTACAGTGAACTCTCACTTATGCGGTAGCCCAAGGGACCAACAGAAAAAGGCGCATAAGTGAGAGAGACTCATAAATGAACAAGCCTATTTAAAAGCCTAAATTGCAACATAAGTTCTACTGAGAGAATGAATAAGAATGTTTCTACAGAAAATGGTCATATTACTACGGTTTGGCAACTACTATAACCTAACTACAATGATAAGGAAAAAACAAAAATTGTAGCATGCCTAATCAGAAACTAGTCTTTTTAAAACGATCCACAATAGATAATTGTCCTTCTCCGAACTCTAGTTCATGCGGAAAAATGCCTTCCATGAGCAATAAAAGCGAAAGATTAAAGAGGAAAGTGAAGAAACATGCTCATTTTTTAGGAAAATTAATCAAATTGTTTACATTTTGCGAAAAATTCAGCGCATAAGTGAAATATTTATCTTTAAAACGATGCATAAACGAATGAAATTATCATTATTTTACTATGGAATGTGCCGGGACCATTGAAAATCGTCGAATCACTGAATTAAACTATAAATTCAATGCTCTTTTTTTCCTCAAAACTTACACGAAGTTAGATAACATAATTGGTGCGTAGTGGTGTTTTAACAATATTATCAATGGGGATGAATTATCGAAATTTTCTACTTTATTTTATAAATTACTATTAAGCATTTTCCTACTGCTTATAATTAGTTCAGACTAAAAAAAAAAAAAAAACAGTAAACTTAACATAATAAACATTTTGAGACCAATGTAGTATTTGAAGATAAATCAGTAAAAGCAAGGCCTAATTACAGTCAAAGGAAATTCGAGTATTCAAGTTTTCAGATTTCATTTTCATACCTAAACAGCATGACAATGACAGCTGATGTATCAAACTCATATAAAATTGAAAACAAGAGCGAAGCTGATCTCTTGTGAGTTCCGTTGCAAATTAAGTCCTATTTAAAAGTAGTATTGCGTAAAACCTTGATTTTATAATGTGTTTCTTTTTTGAGTTGTATCAGTTTTGTTGCCGGGGATTCCATATGTTTACAAAGACATTTTATTGCTATAAGTTGAGTTGAAAACCTAGAGTTTCCCATGCAGAACAAGATCAGTTTTACTAAGAATGTGTCATTTCAAAGGAATCTTGAGCATGATTAATATAAAAAATCAAACTTAAGCCCATATGACATAGTTTTTCCTTCGATTTGATCGCAAAAGTTTCGGCCAATTCATAGGCTCATGTTTTATTACGTAGCATATCGACTGTAGATTTTTTCGATTAAAGAGTTAACAGCGCTGAAGTCACTAAAATATTTTATCTCACCTGCCGTACTCTCTCTGTGTTGTATATATATATATATGCATATCATATATGTGTAATTATGGAAAACATATACACATATATATGTGTAATTATAGAAAATATATACACATATATGCACACACAGGGCCATTGGGAGCAAGGTGGGTCCCTTTTCAATTTGGTCACCGGCCCTCTCCTAATAGAAGAATTATAAAATGTATACTACTCTGATTCAGAGCTGGGTCTACTAGGCTGACACAGCCTCCCGTCGGTCCTGTATACATGCATATGTCAATATTTTGTAAAAATATTCTAGTTGCAAATGACGACATTCAGTTTGCCTATAGTAATTAAAGGAATAAAGTACTGTTTAGTTTATTTACCAGTTTGTCCTTCTTTGTAAATTGGCTTGTCAGTCTGAATAATCCCAATCTTTTCCTTAGCTGTTCCGAAGTAAATGGTATCATTTCCCGAAAAAGAATAATCACCAAAAGAGCCTTCAACTTGAACTTTTCCAGCATAGACGTAGTTGTCGAATGATGGTAAGTACATTTCAAAGAAGGAATCCTCCACATCTACAAGAAAAAGAAAAATTACCTCATAACCTCTAAATAAAAAGTGCTATACAAAGAGAAAATAATATTAACAAGTACCTTGTTCCACGGAATATTCCTTCTCTGTGGCTAATGTTTCATTCCCTTGGTAGGAATCTGAGTAATACACTTGGACTTTCAAGGTACCAGCATCGTGTTTGCCGTAGAGTCTTAGTTGTAAGTTGTTCTTTGCATCACTGTTCCAGGTTCTCGGTGATGTAAAAACATATCCACTAATTGAAAAAGCAAGAAAATATTAAGTAAGTCATAAACTCCTTCATTCAAACATGGAAATATTAAAGCAAGCATTGAAATGGGAAGACTCCTTGAATCAAACGTGGAAATACTAACTCACCTATAAGGGCCAAGTTCCACAATGACGTAAAACAGAAAAATAAATCAGAAACGTAAAATAGATTAAATAGTTTTCCTATGGAAAGTACCCGGATTTTCAGTTTCTGCCTTCGGTTTCGGTCTGTTTTCTGCTGAGCCTTAAAGGGCCGTGCTCCAGATCAGCGAAAATGCGACCGAAACCGAAGGCAGAAACCGAAAATCCGGGTACTTTCCATAGGAACACTAATTAATCCTTTTACGTTTCTGCTTTATTTTTCGGCTTTACGTCAATGTGGAGCTTGGCCCTAACTGCTTCTTGCTGAAAACGTTTAATTCATTCGGTTTATAGGAATATGAGTCATACACACGGATTTTCAACGATCATGTTTGCCATACAGATCAAGAGTCTTGACCTGACTTGCGCCTGCACCTGCGACCAATGCAGTAAAGTTCAGTAACGCCCTCTCGTTATCGCTATGTGCGCTTGATGGGAGACAACAGAAGATCACGATATATCGAAAACGCGGTATAACAGAGGTTCTAAAAAGTAGCAGTTCAATTAATGCAAAAACTAATGACATATGCAACAAAAGTATTAGTTTGTTATCATATTAGAACGATTTTTAAATAAAATTATAAGAATAAGTCTACCAATATTTAAATGCAACTATATAAAGGTTGAAAAACATGCCCGTTCTTTTCATACATTAAAAAAAAAAAAAAAAAAAACTTATTTTCAGTGAGAAGTGTAACACTTTTTTTTCTGTAATATTAAATGGATAGCAACATTAAAAAAAAATTAATAAATAAATTTTTTTAGAGATAATGGAAAAGTTCAACCTATCCGACTGAGCGATATAACGAGGGGTTACTGCATAAAGGATCAAAAATTTTCTGTGTAAGCACACCACTACAGGTAAGAGTGGTTCGCTATTAGTTAAACTGAGTAGCGCCAGTATTGGCAGGAAACGGGTATCAAAGGCGCGTTAAAAATTAAACATTATACAGTCACTCCATGTCAAGTAACATCGTCGTCTATACCCGACTGTCTCCGATTTGGACGAAATTTTATACAGGCGCATAGATGCCCCTTTCAAACTAATTTATGAAAATTTTCAGCATCCAAGTCTTAATTCCCGAGGATCTACGACTCTACAAAAAGAAGGGAAAACTAGCTGTCGTGGCCGTCACGAAACTTTCTTCTATATCCATCTTATGAATTCCGGTTACAAAATAAAATACGTACTCGCCAGAATAATTGGAGACAGCAGCTCCAATTTCCCAATTATCGTAATAACCCGGCAAATGCAAAATCAATGAGCGAAATTGGAAATCATTGCAAAAGCCTTGTTTAGATTAATTGCAAACATTTTATTTTTAGTAAAAAGAAATTGGCAATAGTTAAAAATGTCAAATCATTGAAAGTTTTCAGCTGTTTTGATAATTAAATAGCGTGAAAGCGATTTTTTAATGAATTAATTTTTCGCATTGTTGACTAAGCGCAAAAATCACCCCACCCTCCCCCTGGAGCGATTGAAGCCAAAATTTAATCGATGCTTGCTTCCATATTGGGTTAGTGTTATTCCAAATTTCATTCAAATCGCAGCAATATTTCCCGATATACAGTAGGTGCAATGACAAAATAAGCACTTTTGATTGCTCCACCCCCCTTTGAGATATTGACACACAAATTGAATCAGCACTTGTACTCAATAGGGTCTACCTATGGACCTATTTTCATTTGATTCCGCCGGTTACTTTCTGAGATATAGCAGTCACCCCCGCGCAGAACACGTGCGATTGCTCCACCCCCCTTCAAGATATTGACAAACAAATCAAATCAACACCTGTACTCAGTAGGGTCTACCTATGGACCAATTTTCGTTTAATTCCACCGGTAACTTCCTAAGATATAGCAGTCACCCCCGCGCAGAACACGTGCGATTGCTCCACCCCCCTTCAAGATATTGACAAACAAATTGAATCAGCACCTGTACTCAGTAGGGTCTACCTATGGACCAATTTTCTTTTGATTTCGCCTTTTACTTCCTGAGATACAGCAATCACCCCCCGCGCAGAACGCGTGCGATTGCTCCACCCCCCTTGGAGGAATTCGTTAAACAAAGTCAGGTGCACCAGTTCACATGGTGGTACATATGTGCAAAAATTTTTGTTCGATTTCATGCAGTAGTTTTTGCTCTAGCGCGGCCACAAAAACTGGTCACACACATACAGACTCACACACAGACACACAGACAGACAGACATTTTCTAAAAATGGTCGAAATGGACTCAGCGCACCTCAAAACGTGCAAATCCGTCAAAATTCGACATTCGAAAATTTTCACGAAACCAATACTTTCTTCTATATATTAGATATAGAAGAAAGTAAAAAGGCTCCAATATGGCGAACTAGCTTTGTGGAATGAACTGCCAGGTTTAGGTTGATGAGTATGGAGAAGGTAAATAAGTATGTATTATAAGGACCAGGGCCGCCGAGAGGTTTACCGGGGCCCCGGAGCTAAGTACGGACATGCGCCCCCCCCCCTTCTAAAAAAACTTCAATACTAAGACAACTTACGTTCGGTGCAGAGAAGAAAAATAACAGTATTTCGTATTTGCTAATTTTTCTTCCAATTTTATATTTTTGTGTGTTTCATATTTTTATAATCTGCTCGTGTGCTGTACTTAAGTATGCTATGATATAAATGCGTATGAAATAAATCAGAAATACATAACACAAATTGACAAATAATATTCCTACTTCAATTTACTAATAACTATTAATAATTCTATCACTACTTCACAAAATTAATAATACATATTTACATAAATTACACATGTATGTGTTTTAAAATCCTTTGAAAAAAATTATATTTCTTGACTATTAAAAGCGTTATTCCTCACTTTGAAAGTTCATTAAAACTTTCCATTGTACACGTAAGAAATGCCTGGTAAGTACTACAGAAGATAGCCCCCTAAGGCATTGGGCTACAAGTACTCGTTTCGTTGCTGTGGATATATGTAGATGCGAGATGTTTTTGGTTTGCCTACACAAAAATGAAGTTGAGTTAACCAAAAAAACTGCCTTTTTTTTAACTCGCATCCCGGGCCCCCTCTTGGGCCAGGCCCCGGGGATTTTGCCCCTGCTGCCCCCCTCTCGGCGGCCCTGATAAGGACGAGATATTAACCCATTAATGCTTGACATTTTTTTCCGAAGATATTTTGTATCTGGTTACAGTGTTTAATGGA
Source organism: Uloborus plumipes (assembly GCA_038373865.1). Lineage (NCBI taxonomy): Eukaryota > Metazoa > Arthropoda > Arachnida > Araneae > Uloboridae > Uloborus > Uloborus plumipes. The sequence continues at coordinate 53,217 of JAXGGA010008982.1, forward strand.
TAGGAAAAATAATAAAAAATATATTATGTAAGAAATAATTTTTTTATTAAGGAAAGAAAAATCGTCCTTTAAAAGTTACGATGGACCCCAGAGGGTACATACTTTTTTACTAATTTTTTTTCTGCCTACGATATAATATTTAAAAATACATTTTATAAGAATAAATAAAATCAGCATTTAACATAAACTGGGAAGCTGGGAATAATTTTGAAAACTTAGCTTTTTTTCTTGAGATTGTGAATGTCATTTTTGATAAAGATCATATTAAAACTGCTACAGAACACACTTTACAATGGTTATATGCTGCAATCTGTTATTAACGAATTGAAACAATACCAAGGTACTAATGGAACACTATTGTTTGGTTGAAATGTTCATTTTGGGGAAATTCAGACCCTTTTTTGGGCCGTCCCTAAAAAGGGACGCTAGGTATTAATGGGTTAAAATTTATGAAATAATTAAATTGATGACATGAACTTACTTTTCAGATTCTTCAGCATAAACAGTACATATTATGGTCCACAGGAGTAATACTGAGAGGAAGCATTTTTCCATTTTAAAGTTACTTAGTTACTGATTGTCTAGAAAGAAAA
>JAXGGA010008983.1:0-53806 GCA_038373865.1 Uloborus plumipes
GAGATATTCATGCATCGATTGCTACAGATTTCAACTCTTTTCATTTAAAAATAATAAAAGAAATTGAAATAAGTAGCAAACGGAAGAGCATACTAAACATAGTTCAAAACGTATAAATCATTTGTCCTCTTTTCCTATTCGTCGAAATAAGAGGTCATAACTTATGCGAGATTTCAACTAAGTCGCCAAATTAAGAGAGTTTTAGTAGTAATGAAAGACATTTTTCACACACTTAACAGATGGATGTCCTGAAGGACACGAATGCAAATAATTTGTTCATCAAAAAGTATATAAATATGCTCTTTCGATTACTACCTTTTTAAACGATATTCATTACTATAACTATACTGTGTAATTCCTTGGTGAGACTATAACATTGTCGATTCAGGGCAACCGAGGCCCATCATTTAGGGTGGTCAAAGGGTTCAATTGCCCCCATCCCCTCCGGCTTTAGAAAATTAATGTTTTTACACCCACATGGGCGAAGGTGTTGCAAAAAAAGTGTTACGTTAGTTATGGACATTCCTGTGTGAAGTTCCTTTTGATACTCTCAATTATTTTCCTTTCTAAATAAAGTTATATCGTTACGCAGAAAAAATACTTCGTTTCTGGCGCAGTCTTTTAGCCTAGCAGAATAAAGAATTGCTTTTTCCGCATCTAAAGTATCAAACCAAAAATTCCTTCATTATCTCGAGAATGCTGTGCTAAATGAGTTTAAAATTCATAATGGTTGATTATCAGTTAGAGAAATAAGTAGAGAGCATATAATATACCAAGAAGTACCCAACAACATCATATCTGCATGGGCGAGTCCCAGAGGAACCACGAAAAATGGGAGCAAAATAAGTATGATGCTGTGCAGTAAATTTCCGTTGTTTTGCTAAAATTCATTCCCTATGAGATAATTGAAAATGAAATGGCCTATTACTGGATTCAACGAGGCCGAGCACTGGATTTCAGTGGCCGACTACTGAAGCATTTTCTCATTATTAGCAAAAGCTTGAATTTTAATATTAAAATGATTTTATTTTTGAAACAAGCCAGTAAATTACTGTCAGAAAAGTATAGCCTAAAGTTTTACGGTGATTTTGTTGTAGTATCAATTGCTAAAATTTCTAGGTTTACAAGGATCAACAAACGAGCTCTTATATGGTCGACTACTGTTGCTTTTATCTTAATTTTCGAAAGGAAAAATGAAAAAACTTTAAATTTTTAGGTTACTATGCATGATTTCAAGAAAAAGAAAAAAAATTAGGTTTTTTTTTGCATTGTTCTTTCTTTTAAGCTAAACAATATTTTTAAATGAAATATTCACTATACAAAATTAAAAAAAATAAATAAATAAAAATAAAATTAATATTAAAAACATTTATTTAGAACAAAATATTAATTTTTTGGTATAGTAGGTAATTTACATTTTTATACTGTGCTAGAAATATATTTGACATCCATTACTTGGCCTCAAGATTTTGGATTTATTCTTTTTTAAATACAGGGTATCCACTTCAATCGTGGCCCAATAGCTAATTTCTATACCGTTAGAGATAAGCATATAGTTCATTTAGGAAAAAATCTCAAAATAACGAAAGGAATTTGGGTGTATGAATTTTTTTTCAAAAAATCAAGTTTTGAAAGAGTTACGAAATTTAAATTTTTATACAGCTCCCCAGTCGTATCAATCACATTTAGTAAAACATTATTGACACTGTATCGCTTAAAACTAAAAAACATCACTCTTCTACGACAAAAATTGACCGAGTTATGACGTTTTAAAAAATCAAGATTTTGAAGCTTTTTATGACGTCATCGAGAGATCGCTTGAGGGACCGTATACGAAGTTAGAAAATGTGTTGACTGGTGTAAGATTATTTCGATTCTTTACATCAGGGATATTTTAAATGGCTGAAAAGACTTAATAAGAATAAATTACAAGTTAATTAATCACTCTCGGCGATTTACTTAACGTGATTGCATGATTGAAGGTGACTGATGGAATGCACGTGATTGCGTGATTAAACGTGACTGATAGAATGCGCGTGATTGATACAATGGAGGTGAATGATGATTTGTAAAATTTTTCATATCTTGTCAAATTTTAGGCCTTATGTGCGACCGGAAGATATCAATCGATTTCGATAATTTTTTTCTTTCTTTTTGTCTTCACAATTAGCAACTTTTCCGCTCTATTACGTTACGAAAACATCCAATTCAAAAATTTTTAAAAAATCGTAAAAAATGAAGTTTTTTAATTTTTTGTCAAACTTTAGACCCTATGCGCGAACGGAAGATATCAACCGATTTCAAAAAAATTTTTTTCCTTCTTTTTGTCTTCATGATTCGCAACTTTTCCGCACTATTACAACTTCGAAATGAAAAAAAGTGTGTTTTCGGCCCACCCTTATATATATATATATATATATATATATATATATATATATATATATATATATATATACACTAGCTGACCCGGCCACGCGTTGCAGTGGGTAAGATATGATTTAGTTAAAAATTTTATATACTGAGCGAACTACCATACTACCTACGGTTAGAAATGTGCAAATTGTCGTCCAAGAATACATTTGTGTTTACTAAGGTAAAAAAATAAAAAATAAGCTATAATAGTAATAATTTGAAAACTTATGAATGCAGAGAGGTACGTTTAGAAAATACAATTCTGAGCAAAATCCCTCTAAATTTTAATATTACACAGGTAAAAGTTCACAAATTACAGTAAAACCCTTTTTTATTACAATACAATTGAAATACAAAATCACAAAAAATGAATATTGTATAACTTAAAATCCCGAAAAGGTACGATATTTACGAAACAGTCGAATTTTGAATCGCAAACTATGAGGTATATTTATGTTACAAAGCAATGTGACGGTAAAAATTGTGTGTATAGAAATCATTTTAATCTTCGCACCATAAAATAGTACATTTTCCCTCCTAAGAATTTGTTTTTTGAATAGTAAATACCTAATGTATTGTTGAACGATAATTTGCAAATTTATTGCTGCAGATGGATACGCTAAGCAAATACAATTTTAAACTAAATCACTAAAAATTTAAATATTACATAGGTAAAAGATCAAATAATGCAGTGAGCCTTTCTTTGTCTAAATACACCTGACATAAAAATCACTAAACAATATGAATATTTTATAACTCAAAGCTCGAAAAGGTATATTTTTCACTAAAATAATTTTCCTAAAAAAATACTTTGTACCTAAACATGAGTGAAAAATATTTTTAAAACATACAAAATAGCATTTGTTAAGTATCTAAACTGCTTTAATAAATTGAATTAAGTAAAGGAGATGTAAGCAAATAATACTTTTCCGAATTTTGATTTAATAATACTTACACGCACAATTTAAATTAAGAGCATCGGGACGAATATGCCAGAAACCGATTCGACATCCTTGATCGTTACCACTATTGCTTTTTGCTTCGAAAGAAACTGACAACCCAGCAGCAGATTTTATCTTATAGAAGCCAAGAATACAGAAAAGCTGGTAGCTTAATAGATAATTTGCAATAAAAAATATATTGCGGTCCTAAATTGAGATAAAAACTATCCTATCATTTAAGTTGAACCAAATTGAAACTGCGTGCAAAATTTGGTTAAAATCGGTTCAGTAGCTGAGGAGTCCATTGGCCACAAACACAGGGACACGTAATTTTTATATATTAAGATATACGGTATTTGTATACCTCTCTGCATTCATAAGTTTTCAAATTATTACTCTAATAGCTTTTTTTTTTTCCTTAGTAAATACAAATGTATTCTCGGACGACAATTTGCACATTTATAACCGTAGGTAGTACGGTAGTTCGCTCGGTATGTAAAATTTTTAACTAAGTCACTCTAATTTTCAATTCTACACAGGTAAAATTCGCAAATAGCAGTAAAACTTTCTTTTAATATCTTTTATTTAGGTGCGAAGATTAAAATTATTTCTATACACACTATTTTTACAGTCACATTACTTTGTAACATAAATATACACCTCATAGTTTGCGATTCAAAATTCGACTGTTTCGTAAATATTATACCTTTTCGGGTTTTTAAGCTATACAATATTCATTGTAATAAAGTGTTTCGTTTCTATTGAAACATTATAGTTTAACCCATACCTTAGCCACAGCAACACGTGGCCGGGTCAGCTAGTCAAGATCGCACCCTTGCTACAAAAGTGCCACAACTCAAAAAACTACGTTTTCCAGGAATTGCAAAAAACTGTTCCCGGGCTGACTAGGCACATTTTAGTATTTTTGAATTTGTCAATATGAAGACCGATACATCTGAAACTATGATCGGTAGTCATTGTTCTAGTTTTCCCAACTTTCCGACTCAAAATTCAAATTTTTCAAGTTACGACTGTTTTGATTTCTCACGTACAAAGAATGGAGTAAATTATTTTGAGTTGGGGCACTTTTGAAGATTGTTTTCTGGACATATGACACTCTTGATGACTTAAAATGAAAATAGCTTTTTAGTTACGACGTTTTGTTACAGCTCCATCATGAATTTATTTTACGTTTTTAAATGATCTAATAGAGATCAACTAGGTAGGTACAATACAATGGGTAATGTGTGAATAAAAAAAGTTGCCCAAATTAACGAAAAAGTAATAATACTTTTATTTTTCTCAAACAAAACTCTTTGATCTGATCATTTTGTGTCTACAAAATTATTATAATAATATAACAAGAAAAACGTTAACCAAAAGAACTGGTTACATAAAATAATAAAACCTGGTAGGTAGGTACAACTTGATTTAACAAATTAAAATATTTGAAATTAATGTTCTTCTATCAGGCTCTCAACTGGTAACACCTGGTTACATTTTGCAAACTTATTCAAGAATAGTTTTAAAGAAAGAGTTGTAATAAAACTTTGGGACTATGTTTTTATCAACAAGATCTTGGATATCTCGTTTTTTATTGTCAGGCAACGGAATCTTAGCTGAATAAGCCTGAACCAACTGGATGGTTTTCAAATCTTCTTTAGATCGAGTTTTCTTTTTGTTGCACATGTCTACCTTCTTGAAAGTTTCGTCACTGTAGGATGTTTTATAGAAGAATGAACGAGGTTGATCTTGTTCGACGCGAAGTATCTTGATGTCTTGCCACTTTATTTTGTTTTTCTCAGTGTCGATATTAAAGTTTTTACCCCATTGCTCTTGCAGCAGTTTTAAATCATAAAAATCTTCGAATGTGAGCTCATGAACGCGGTAAGGGGGACCCTGTTTTTTCGCTGTTTGAATCAGAGTTACGTACTGTGCAGGTACGTAAATCGGTGAGGATTTTAGATGTCTCGAAATTTTTTTTTCGATGAGGCTGTGAACATTGTCACCTTCGTTTTGTGAATGTCCACGGATTAGAAATTTGTGCGAAATACTTCTGATTTTGAAAGCTTGTGTGGCATATGCATAGGAAGCAAGTAAATACTTGTTTTTCTGTTGGCCACAACAGTTGTCTGAATAAAAGATCACATCAATCTCGCTGCTGTTGGTCTTTTCCACTAATGACTTAAGGTATCGAAGAGCACAACTCCTCACCTCCGTAGCTCCACGCCAACCCCAGTTTCGTTCCAAAAGTAGCAATCCACATTCTTAGCGCTCAAATCACTTATAGTAAAATTGTAGCAGTTCATTTTACTTTTGTAGTAAAATGATGAAATTAAACCTCTTGGTGCTGGCATTACTGCTTGCAGGTCGTAAACAGCAACGTACACGATTCCACCCGCGTTCGTCTATTCCTCTTATGTCCTCGAATCTTATCATCACCCTGAACTAGTCAAGCGTGAAATGCGATAAAGCACTGACGTCGAAAAGCGAAACTATAGTCCGCCATTTGTGGTCCAGTATATGCCTCCATTCTTACCCACATTCTCATTCAGCCATTTGTGGTCTCACATAAGCATTTTGTACAAGGGTAAATCAGAAACCCATTTAAGTCGGATTGGTTGATTTTTTTTACATCGGAACCACGTGTTTTTTTTTTTTTTTTTTTTTTTTTTTTTTGACTCTTTCGCGAACAATTTTTCCTTCGTACACATGAAAATGATTCTTAATTAAAATATGTGTTTACAAATGCGTCATGAGTCCTTTTTAGCCTACTTTTCTGTTGAAGTTAAGGAAAAAAGAAATGAATCAAGACGTGAAAGGTGACTTAACGCATCGGAAAAATATCGCATTATTTATTTATTTTCTTTTATTTATTTCTTAATTCATTTTGCAGACCATTTTCTTCTTGCAAAAATTATTCATTTGAGACAGCATTTATTAATTGTTTAATTATTTTTAATTATTGACAAATGATAAAAAATAAACTTCAAGATATTTTATTTAGGAACGAGTTTTTTTGATTGATAAAATGCGTTTTGATGCCCCTTTTGCTTTTTTAATTCTTTTTTCAAAACAATTAAGGAATTTTTCTACGGAAGAACTATAATAGCATTTTTTTTATAGATGCTACAACTTTATTATTTTGTTTACTTTTTACTCGCCTATTTCCTCTGATGAGAGAGGCATCTTTTGTTTTTAGAAATCAGCTTTGCGTAATAAAAAGGTATGTGTGACATAATTTACAGTCTGAGATAATTAAGGAAATATTGATCAGATGCTAAAATGCCAATGTTGGTATACGGGAAAGTAGGTTCGATTAGCTCTTGACGGAACTTCTTGTTCTTTTTGAAATTTTAACAATCATTTGTTCAGAAGTTTGAACAGTTCAAATTTTCTTAAGATAAGTGCTTATGGGAAAATTTAAGGCAAATATATATCCCTAAATTAAAGACGAAGTTGCTTCAAACAAACTTTGTTAGAAAACACTCTTTGTGAAGATTTTTTTTTAAATTATTATTTTACTTCTCTTTAGAGTATTTTTTGAGCAGTTCAAATAGCTTGAACTTCCGCCAATGAACGATTTTCTAACAGAAACGTGAAAGTTCAATGAAGGAGAAAAAAGTTACTTATAAAAATCGATAACCATTCTTCGCACTCGTAGACTGCGAAGTTCGTAGAAAAATAACCAATTCCTGGCTCCGACTTAGAAGTCAGAGTTTTAGGAAATTCAACTACGAGTCCATCTCAGGAAAAAAATTAATTTTAACTTACTACTTTACTTTTGGAGACAGAAAATAATGGAAAATTCGAAATTCTTTACTTTTTTATCAGAAAGAAAGACCTGTGCCTGTGCAGACCGTTTTTTTTTTTTTTTTTATGAACATAATTCATTAGAGTAGGGTGCATAACCTGCGGTCCGCTAGTGCATTTAGTTTCTTCTTGTGTTGAAAAGTGAAAAAAAAAAAAAAAAAAATTAAAGCAACTTAGAGGATGAAAGAAAAAGCAAAAGAAGGTTTTCCTATGAAGATTTTAAACTATTCACACCATATAAAAATACTCCAAAATTCGTTTGAAGAAAGGTTTCAGTAAAGAGTAGGTCTGAAAATTTCAATTTTCAATTACTAACTAGTGGACTTTTTATAGTTTTCTATGCACTGGTTCAGCAAACCTAATGATTTTTATAGTAACAATCACAGCGAAAAAAAATTGAAGGAAAAAAGAACAGCATTTTGAAATATGTTACATATTTTTTAATATGTCATAGCTCAAGGCCTATGTTTCTAACTTGAATGTTAAAAATCTCACTTGTTTGACTTTTATATGTTAAATGTTTTGGAATTTTGGTATTTTTTGTGTGTGTTTTCGATACCACGTGTGAAACGTAATTTTAGGGTTTACGTATAATTTTTCCGCTATCTTTTAGCATCGGCTTTCAGGTTACGATATTTCTTCTTCTTTTTGGAGTAGTGCATCATACAAACTATATTGAACAAGAATACAAACTTATTTTTCAAATAAATGCGAACATTTTTTAATTTTCGCACTAACCACGTGGCGAATGGATATTTTTCGTAAAAATTATCTTTTTTAGAGTACTTGTTAATTAAGCTCTTGAAGATGGAATTAGTTGTCTTGCTGACCTCTGATATATGCAAAACAAATTTTTAATAGTTTGGACTTTTGGAGCTCTAAAAATTTTTACCTCCATGATAAATCAATATTAAGGAAAATGCAAGTATGTTGAGAATTTCAATTGTCAACAATGAAGCCATACTTCAAAATCGGTGCATAATTTTCAGTCACAGCCATCCAAATGCAAATATTGATTTCATAGCATTTCTCGGAATTTTTAGTTTATATAATGTTTGTAATTTTTTGATATCATTACTTTTCATTAACACATCATTTTGTTTGGTATTCATATAATATCCAGCTAATGGAATAATTTTGTCTTCACACTGTGGCCGACTTGCTTTTGCGCTGTTGCTGTTTTGCCATGAGTTCTTTTGGATCTTATTTTGCTAAAATTACATATTGATTTTGTATTGCTGAATAAAAAGCTTAATTTCTTTAGTTTCAGTAAGTGATAAAGTTCAACATTATTTCAGCACAAAATTGCAAAAATATTGCATAGATGTAACCACTTTTTCAAAACATGCAAAATTTTCAGCCTATGATGGTTAATCAACGGTCATTAGAAAGGCTAATTAGCATCCAGTAGCTCATAACCTTTTCTTCGCTGAAAAGGTTTACCTTTTTATTCTGAATCATGTATATACAATATTTTGCAGTTTCGTGTTTTAAATAAAGTTATTAATTTTTCCCCAAGAAGTCATTTAGTGAAAAGAGTTCATATTTCAATTAACATAAATTTTTCTTACATTTATTAACTTCATTAAAAAAAACTGGTGCATGCTACCAAGCTCGTCACTTTTTCAATTTTCCAGGAACCAAAGGATATGTACTCAATGCAAATTATGTGACAAAATTATTTTTAAAAAAAGAGACAATTTCTCAAAACCTGGGAGAGAGGGGGGAGGGCGATTACCCTTCATGACCCCTCAAAATGACAGACTTGAATACGGCCCTCCAATAGAGCTCATGTTACGTGTATGACCCTTCACTGAAAAAGGTTGTGCACCCCTACATTAGAGATTACTTTTTATTATTATAACTATTTTTTATTTATTTCAGTTTTTTTATTTATTTCATTTTAAGCAAAGAGCGGGGGAGGGGCGGGGGAATAAAATCCGAAGTACATTCTTTTTACAGTAAAAGAGAAAATCTGAAAGTTTTTTTTTCTTTTTGTAAAGTGTATTTATTTTGATGTTCTTTTTACTTTTTTTCTCCTTTTTTTTAAACTCAAAGCACCTTGCGAACTTCCGAAAAAAAGAAAAATCATTTCATATGCTTTGTTAGGGTTTTAAAACTAAAAACAAGTAATATGAAAAAGGGTTTTATTTTTTTTTATTATTTTTTTAAAGCCAATTCCTACTTAATAAAATTATTCAAAGAAGTTCACCAATCTGTAATATGCCTTGCATATAAAAATATTACTTTCAAAATCGGAGATACATTTAAATAAAAGCATTTTTCAACTATAACCGTGGTCAACAATGAATTTCCAAGTGAAGCTCACTTACATTTTAGCAGGAAATTTGTTTTAAAAAATATATATTTCACGTTCTAATTACCTCGGAACATTGTAAAAATTGCTTCTGATGCAGAAATTTCTTCAATTTTACTTAATAAATTCAAATTAAAAAAGAAAGCTTATGATCAATATTACGGAAATTTTAAGGAGTTTAGACGTAACTTTATCTTGTGCACAAAATTGTATGAAAATCAGATCATGTGGTGTTCATAGATAATGATATGGAGAGATGAAAAGTTTCAAGATCCATTTAGTATACAATTTGTAAAATAATATGTTTTTCCATTTTTTGCCGGAAGCATAGACCTTTTTAAATTGTTAAAAAGTAATGAAATTTGTATAACAATACTTTATATGTATATTACTCACATAAAATCAGGGACGAATTTTTAAATTTCTCCCATTCTTTCTCTTAGTGTGCAGCACAGTTACACAGGGGTACACAGAGTATAGAGTTACAGGGTAAACGTTTATAAAACTGGTTTGACATTCCAGTCACGGTTGCCCACCATTATCCTTCCCCTCAATAGCCGCACAGGGGTCTACCTGACACCTGCTTCTCCATTGTAAACGGGCATGTGTACTCTATTGTTTAGTTCTGAGGGCAAAACAGGAAAAGGTCAAAAGGGAGTCCACCACGTACACACCATTTGTGCTTTTGTCAGTGTCCTTTTCTCTGCGAGATAGTTCTTTTTCTCTTTGATGAGTGTTGAAGAGTTCCATCAGCTGTTGCTTTTTCGTCGTTTGCGTTTTTGTATGATTCACAAAGATCACAGAGATCTTTTTTAGACACGAAAAACGATATGTTAAATTCTCCATTGAATATACGATTAAACATAACGGGATGCGCAAACGGTAGATGCTGTCTCTAACGGTCATCTTTGTAGTCACGGTACAGATCAGCCAAACTTTTGTTGCCCTCAATATACTCTCGACTGGTTTGAGCTCTTAAATAATGTGACTCTACTCTGGGTATGACATTAATGAATTTTCTAACACTTTCTTTTATTTCAGGATTAACCACTGGCTGCTTTCCGTGCTTCCCTCTCTTGTCAAAATCAACAAATCCGGATTCCGTCTTCTTTGCTAAAGCTGTGCGGATAGGTCTATCATTAAGATCAAGCGTAGACATAAAGAACGTTTTACACACTCTGATACGTTGTTCATTTAAATCAAAGTAATACGCCATGTTCAAGCCTCTTAGGTTTTGTGTACAAGAATATCTGTATTTGGGTTTGATTGGATCTGCATGATTGACAATAAATTCTCTTTGCCTTTGTAAACAACCGAGATTCCAGTAGGAAGAGAAAATCTCGACCCGAGCTGTGTCATCAATTTTGGTACTACAGCGTAGTCGGCATTTTTCTCCACAAGGTGGCCTTATTTTTCTTGGGCCAAACTGCTTTTTTGATTTTGACGCCGAAACGTACGGTTTCCCTGAATTCCTATTTAATTTCTCTTTCTTACTACACCATTTTTCAGGATTTCGTTCTCTTCAATTTCCTTTCTTCCCTGCTTCATCAGCTGCTTTTTCAGGTCTTTTTAACCGACGAAAAAACGGAGGAGGTTCTCTGGTCGACCGGTATATTTTTTTTTTATGTATGACCACGCATAACTTTTTACTGAATAGGCCGATTTTGATATTTTTTTTTTGTTGGAAAGGGTACACCTCCCTGGTGGTCCCATGGTCCCATGATGCGGGATTTAAGAACGGAATCCTGAAGAAATTGAGGGAAATCTTTAGAATTCCGTTCATGCGCACCCTCTTTGCGCATAACTTGAATTTCAAATTTCATGCGCATACTCTTGCGATTTGATGTTGATTAGGTCACAGTAGCTCGCCGATCGAGTGGCCTAGCGGTAAGACGCTGGGCTCTCATTCGCAAGAGCTTGAGTTCGATCCTCGACGGAGTCGGTGGATTTTTAAGCAGCAGAAAAAAATGCACTGTGTACGTCAAACGATTATGCGGCATGCAAACAGCAGTTTTACTGATAGAATATATTTAGTTCCGAGTACCCCAATTTTTTAAAAAATATATTTCCAGGCTCCCATCACCTAAACTTTTAAATTTTAAAAGTAGTGATACACTAATGAATCGGCGGTAAATGATTACTTTGCGGATTAACCTGTAGGCCAGTTTTAGCTGCATAATCGGGTGAAAAACTAGTAATTTAAAAAGGTTTTAATTAAATCAGCATAGAAATAAATCCTAAAAAGAAAAAAAAAATGTTTTTAGTGGCAATCACTCAAAATTTCAGACGCTTTTAAAGTGAGATGAAGCATCACGATGGCAACATGACACTATTCCGGGTATACATTTACACTGAAAAGAATGAAATAAAAATAAAATTTTATAAAAAAAAGTAAAACCGACTTCAAAAACGCAGCTGAAAATTGCGCTAAAAAGTAAAAAATAAATTTATTCTTTGAACACTATCGATACTACTTTTAAACATGAGTTTTGAAGTCGGTGTCGAAACAGTTAATAAAATCATTCGTATCCATTCTTCGGTTACGTGTTTCATAATCAAAACAACAAAAATGTTTCATTCTCAATTTCAAGTGTTTTTTGAAGGGAAAAATCAATCAAATGGTACAATCAATGGGTAAGAATGATTTTAATAACTGTTTCGACACCGACTTCAAAACTCATGTTTAAAAGTAGTATCGATGGTGTTCAAAGAATAAATTTATTTTTTACTTTTTAGCGCAATTTTCAGCTGCGTTTTTGAAGTAGGTTTTACTTTTTTTCATAAAATTTTATTTTGTCTTCTGAGCTGCTACTACTTTCACTCTCATGCATCAAATCATCACTGAAATTAGGGTCAGCATCTGTATCATCTTCGTCACTTCCTTCACTGGAAATAACAGGCTGTTCATTTGTCACTTTGATCAGTCGCAAAACAGTAGGATTGCTGGTATCATGCAAGGCAGCATAAGAAGCACAACTTTCTTTTGGTCCAGAAGTACCTGGAAAACCATAAGCGTGGTGAGCGGTAAAATGTGAACTTACCTGCTCAATTGCACCAGGTGACTTAGATTCATCATTAGAGCTGACTTCACAGTTACCAACCGAAACACTGGATGATTGTTTCTCCCGTCTAAGTTTTTTCATAGCAAGTTTGACCAAAACAGCACCCCGACCTGTAGCCTCCATTGTCGTTTTCCCTCCTTATAACATCAAAAGTGACACATTTTGAGTTCAAACCAGCAAATGTTTTTCACTCATTCATCAAAAACGACATAATTCAAAATACGAAACAATCCTATTCCACAAATGAATCATCTAAAATGCCGCAATTCAAAATCACTCAACTGATCACTACCATTTGAAACAACAAAATCGCCACAACTCGAAATATAAGTTTAGAAGATAAACGATACGCACGTTACTCTTCGATGGCTGGACGACAACTCAAGATGTGGCATTTCAGTGGAAGGGGTCCTATGCATCTTGATAACAACAAAACGCCATAACTGCCCGCTGGCGGCTGATTTTTCAATGCAACTTCTAGCTCTTTTGAATATTGGTAGAGACGTGTAAACTACGTCTAATGACGGTCATAACTCAAAAATGACAATTTTTGAGTTGTGGCACTTTTGTAGCAAGGGTGCGAGATATATATATATATATATATATATATATATATATATATATATATATATTATATATATATATATATATATATATATACTATATATATATATATATATCATATATATATATAATCAGTAGCGAGGCGGGACTTCAAGCGTCAGTCATCGCTAACTTTCAGGTCCGAAAAGAAATATACCAGCCCATATGTTTCGCTCAGGGGTGTTTGTGATAAGAAATTTCTGAAAATTTTGGGCTGCCGTTTCCGAAATTTAATTTTTCAGTTTTCGAAAATTTTATTTCCGTTGAAGCAGGAAATTCTCCTCACACAATAAATGAAGTATACTTTAAAATGATAAAAATCATTCATGTTGTTTTTATGAGTTTTAAAACTAAAAAATTCAACTTACCTTGTAAAAATCTTGGTTCACAGATGCTTCTTTTTCAATTTGAAAAGTTCAAGCTTGCTGAAATGCAAAGCTCGAACGGCAACGCGCACTACTTTTTATGAAAAACATTTTAATTGAAACTAAAAAGAGAGAGTAAAAAAACAAAACCACGCACACATATATTCGTTTTTGAAAGTTCGATGAAGTTCCAAAACACAAAAGGTAACAGTGTTTTCCCCCATGCAAAACTACTGTTGCAAACAATATTGTCTTCGACACGTCAGGCTCATATTGGCGCCATCGTAAGATAACAATATTTTTCTAACCGCAACCCCTTTTTTTGAAAAATGTGACGCACAGAATTGAAAAAAAAAAATATATAAAAGAATAAACGAAACAGGAGAAAAAAATCTCTACCCCTCCCCATCCAACCCCCACGATCCGCCAAAACTGAGAGTTGCAGTAAAAACAAAATGCTTTGCTCATAAAATTTCCGCGGGTAATCGCCGATGACTCGTACGACATTTAAGGGAAGCTGTGAAAGAATCTGATTGGCTGAAATGGCTGACAAGCGAAAAAACTTGCGCGCGCACACACAAAACCGATGCGATATCTTTAGCGATGAGTGAAGGTCACGCCCAATCGTTTACTCAACCATGGCTACCTGCGATCTTAAAACGGCTAACCAGACGCGGCGGAGATCAAAGGAAATTTCGTACAAGGTGAAGTTACCGTTGTCGCCGCTTGTGGCGCTGATCTCCTAGGGTTGGTTTGAGCGTTTTTCTATGTTAACAATCTAGATTTCGCTTTGCTTTTCAGTGAAAACCGCGTTATTTCTTTCAAATGATTTTTCTGTTCATGCATTATTCATCGAAACACATCCCACGATACTCGATTACACATTAATTTCATGTGTTCTTTTTTTTTTTTTTTCTGAATGTTGTTTTAGAGTGTCTTTTGCAAAGTATTGACGAAAATCATTTTCATTCTTTTCGCAGGCACTTTTTTTTGTATTTTAATTCCGAATTGAAGGAGGGGGTCAGAGGGGGGTCAATTAAAATACACTTTTGTATTTTAATTGACTCCCCCTCCTCCGAATGGGGGGGATTCCGAATTGGGGGAGGGGGTCAGAGGGGGATCAATTAAAACAGTTTTGTATTTAAATTGACCCCCTCAACCGAATTGGGGAGGAATTCCGAATTGGGGGATGCGGTCTGAGGAGGGGGTCACATAAAACAGTTTTGTATTTAAATTGACCCCCTTCTCCCGAAGGGGGGGAATTCGGAATTGGGGAGGTGGGTCAATTGAAATACAGTTTTGTATTTTAATTGACCCCCCTCCCCCGAATGGGGGGGATTCCGAAGTGGGGGAGGGGGGTCAGAGAGAAGGTCAATTAAAATACAGTTTTGTATTGTAATTGACCCCCCCTCCTTCGAATGGGGGGGATTCCGAATTGAAGGAGGGGGTCAGAGGGGGGTCAATTAAAATACATTTTTGTATTTTAATTGACACCCCCTCCTCCGAATGGGAAGATTCCGAATTGGGGGAGGGGGTCAGAGGGGGGTCAATTAAAACACAGTTTTGTATTTAAATTGACCCCCTCCCCCGAATTGGGGGGGAATTCCGAATTGGGGGAGGGGGTCAGAGGGGGTCAATTAAAGTGCAGTTTTGTATTTTAATTGACCCCCCCGAATTGGGGGTTGATTCCGAATTGGGGGAGCGGGTCAGAGGGGGGTCAATCAAAATACTTTTGTATTTTAATTGACCCCCCTCCCCAGAATGGGGTGGAATTCGGAATTGGGGGAGGGGGGGTCAATTAAAAAACAGTTTTGTATTTTAATTGACCCCCCTCCCCCGAATGGGGGGGGGATTCCGAAGTGGGGGAGGGGGCTCAGAGAGAAGGTCAATTAAAATACAGTTTTGTATTGTAATTGACCCCCCCTCCTTCGAATGGGGGGGATTCCGAATTGAAGGAGGGGGTCAGAGGGGGGGTCAATTAAAATAGATTTTTGTATTTAAATTGACCCCCTCCCCCGAATTGGGGGGGAATTCCGAATTGGGGGAGGGGGTCAGAGGGGGGTCAATTAAAGTGCAGTTTTGTATTTTAATTGACCCCCCCCCGAATTGGGGGTTGATTCCGAATTGGAGGAGCGGGTCAGAGGGGGGTCAATTAAAATACACTTTTGTATTTTAATTTACCCCCTCCCCAGAATGGGGGGGGATTCGGAATTGGGGGAGGGGGTTAGAGGGGGGTCAATTAAAATACAGTTTTGTATTTCAATTACCTCCCTCCCCCGAATGGGAGGGAAATAACGAATTGGGGGAGGGGGGTCAGAGGGGGGGTCAATTAAAACACAGTTTTGTATTTTAATTGACCCCCCCTCCCCCGAATGGTGGGATTCCGAATTGGGGGAGGGGGGTCAGAGGGAGGGTCAATTAAAATACAGTTTTTTATTGTAACTGACCCCCCTCCCCCGGATGGGAGGGAAATTCCGAATTGAGGGAGGTGGGTCAGAGGGGGGTCAATTTAAACAGTTTTGTATTTTAATTGACCCCTCCCCCGAATTGGGGGGGGATTCCGAATTGGGGGAGGGGTCAGAGGGGGGTCAATTAAAATACAGTTTTGCATTTTAATTGCCCCCTCCCCCGAATTGGGGGGGAATTCCGAATTGGGGGGGATTCCGAATTGGGGGAGGGGTCAGAGGGGGTCAATTAAAACACAGTTTTGTATTTTAATTGACCCCTCCCCCGAAATGGGGGGGGAATTCCGAATTGGGGGGATTCCGATTTGGGGGAGGGGTCAGAGGGGGGGGTCAATTAAAATACAGTTTTGTATTTTAATTGCCCCCCCCCGAATTGGGGGTTGATTCCGAATTGGGGGAGCGGGTCAGAGGGGGTCAATTAAAATAGTTTTGTATTTTAATTGACCCCCCTCCCCAGAATGGGGGGGAAATTCGGAATTGGGGGGAGGGCGGTCAGATGGGGTCAATTAAAATACAGTTTTGTATTTTAATTGACCCCCCTCCCCCGAATGGGGGGAATTCGGAATTGGGGAGGGGGGTCAGGGGGGTCAATTAAAATACAGAACTATTTTTATTGACCACCCCCCTCTGACCCCCTCCCCCAATTCGGAATTCCCCCATTCGGAATTCCCCCCATTCGGGAGAGGGGGTCAATTAAAATACAAAACTGTATTTTAATTGACCCCCTCTGATCCCACTCCCCCAATTCGGAATTTCCCTCCCATCCGGGGGAGGGGGGTGTACTGACCCCCCTCCCCCAATTCCAAATTCCCCCATTCGGGGGAGGGGATCAATTAAAATACAAAACTGTATTTTAATTGACCCCCCTCTGACCCCCTCCCCCAATTCGAAATTCCCCCCCCCATTCTGGGGAGGGGGTTTTTTAATACAAAATTGTATTTTAATTGACCCCCCTCTGACCACACTCCCACAATTCCGAATTCGACCCCCTGTTCGGGGAGGGGGTCAGTTAAAATACAAAACTGTATTTTAATTGACCCTCCCTCTGACCCCCTCCCCCAATTCGGATTCCCCCCCATTCGGGGGAGGGGGTGCCAATTAATATACAAAACTGTATTTTAATTGACCCCCCTCCCCCAATTCGGAATTCCCCCCCCCATGAGGTAATTAAAATACACAAAGCTGTATTTTAATTGACCCCCCTCTGACCCCTCTCCCCCAATTCGAAATTTCCCCCCATTTGGGGGAGGGGGTCAATTAAAATACAAAACTGTATTTTAATTTACTTCCCTCTGACCCCCCTCCCCCAATTCGGAATTTCCCTCCCATCCGGGGGAGGGGGGTCAATTAAAATACAAAACTGTATTTTAATTGACCCCCCTCTGAACCCCCCCCCCCCGCAAATCGAAATTTCCCCCCATTCTGGGGAGGGGGGTTTTTGAAATACAAAACTGTATTTTAATTGACCCCCTCTGACCCCCCTCCCCAATTCCGAATTTCCCCCCGTTCGGGAGAGGGGGTTAATTAAAATACAAAACTGTATTTTAATTGACCCCCCTCTGACCCCCCTCCCAAAATTCCGAATTACCCCCACTCGGGGGAGGGGGGGTCAATTAAAATAAAAAACTGTATTTTAATTGACCCCCTCTGATCCCCCTGCCCTAATTCGGAATTTCCCTCCCATCCGGGGGAGGGGGGGTCAATTAAAATACAAAACTGTATTTTAATTGACTCCCCTCTGACCCCCTCCCCCAATTCCGAATTCCCCCCCCCATTCGGGGGAGGGGATCAATTAAAATACAAAACTGTATTTTAATTGCCCCCCCTCTGACCCCCCTCCCCCAATTCGAAATTTCCCCCCCATTCTGGGGAGGGGGTTTTTGAAATACAAAACTGTATTTTAATTGACCCCCTCTGACCCCCCTCCCCTAATTCGGAATTTCCCCTCATTCGGGGGAGGGGGGTTTTGAAATACAAAACTGTATTTTAATTGACCCCCCTCTGACCCCCCTCCCCAAATTCGAAATTTCCCCCCCATTCGGGGGAGGGGGGTTTTGAAATACAAAACTGTTTTTTAATTGACCCCCCTCTGACCCCCCTCCCCCAATTCCGAATTCCCCTCCTGTTCGGTCGAGGGGGTCAATTAAAATACAAAACTGTATTTTATTTCACTCCCCTCTGACCCCCCTTCCCCCAATTCCGAATCCCCCCCCATTCGGAGGAGGGGATTAACAAAAATACAAAACTGTATTTTAATTGACCCCCCCTCTGACCCCCTCCCCCAATTCGAAATTTCCCCCCATTCTGGGTAGGGGGTTTTTGAAATGCAAAACTATATTTTAATTGACCCCCTCTGACCCCCCCTCCCCCAATTCCGAATTTCCCCCCATTCGGGGGAGGGGGTCAATTAAAATACAAAACTGTATTTTAATTGACCCCCTCTGATCCCCCTCCCCCAATTCGGAATTTCCCTCCCATCCGGGGAGGGGGGTCAATTAAAATACAAAACTGTATTTTAATTGACCCCCCCTCTAAGCCCCCTCCCCTAATTCGGAATTCCCCCCCCCCATCCGGGGGAGGAGGTCAATTAAAATACAAAACTGTATTTTAATTGACCCCCCTCCCCCAATTCGGAAGGACGGGCCTGCATCTAACTGCATTTTAATTAAACTTTTACGTTTTCTTCGGCGCTTCTATAAATGTAATTTTAGAAGAATCAGCTTTCCTTTTTGCAACTCTGGTTAAACCGGAAGTGAGGAAAATGCAATCCTTTAAATAAATGATTGTCTCTCGCATATATGAAGCTATCTTCTAAATCAGATGTAAACGTAATGTTTCACGTAAATGTAGTTTCGAAGACTGCATGTGTTATGACTTTTAAACAATCTTTTAATTGTTTCATGTGCTTTATAAATGTTTTAAACTGTGAACACATAACACTATGTATTTTGATGTTTGTTTTTTTTTCATTAAGACTGAAACAGTTTTACTCCTACAAATCAAGTCTTTACACGCATGTTATTACTATACTTTTCCCTTTAAAAAGTCTCACCGAACCCTAGGAGATCAGCGCCAAATGACTGATGTGGCAGAAAATGTAAGTTCTGCTTGTACGCTCTTTTTCGCCCGTCTGGTTAGCCGCTTTAAGATCGCAGGTAGCCATGACTCAACAGATGGCACCACTAAAATAAAATTATTTGGAATATTAAATGATCCGAAAAAATAATTTGAAAATAAAATTTTTAAAACTTTAATTCTTCCAGTGCAAAACGAGGTTTGCCTTCAGGTCATCGGCGAATCGTTAGATGACTTGAGGCCTCGCTACTGATATATATATATACTAGCTGCCAGGGCAGCTAGATTAGCTTCCTGCGGCATGTTGATGCATAACGTCCCCCCTCTCTAACTTTTACCTCATTCTGAAGTTTTATTTGATATAATTTAATGTTCATTCGATTTCAAGACGTACCACGAACGTGGCCCGGCGTTGCACGGGCACTTCGTGCCCTGAAAGTAGTGAGGAAAATGTCAAGAAACTACTCCCCGCCAAGGCGGCTCGCTAACAGGCGCTTCACGCCTTTACTTTTTTCCTGTATAAAAAAAATCATTCGAATTATTGAGATGCTTCGCGCCTTCAAGATGGTGAGGAAAGTTTCAGTAAGTTCAGCTCAGGCGCGGATCCAGAGTGGGGTCATGGGGATCATGACCCCCCCCCCCTTAACCGACCAAATATAGCAAAAAATTGCATTTTTGGGACTTATTTTACGAAAAAACTGCCAAACCACCCCATTTTTGCACAAAAATTGCACTTTGACCCCCCCTTTCCGAAAATGACCCCCTCCTTAACCAGAAGCTGGATCCGCCCTTGGTTCAGCTCGCTCAAAGGAGAAAAAGCAGACATTGATACTCAGTTTTTAATATAAGTAGATGGCTCTTCAACAAATGAATGTTTCAAAATATTACAAGTAGCTAGCGATAAAAATACTATGTAAGTCGCCCGCTTATGAGTTTCGTGTTTGATTTAGTTAAGCCTTCATTCAAAATTCTCATTTTCATTTTTATTATTGTTTCATGGCATGGCAACCACGTTTTGCAATGCAAGAATGGATTTCATATTTAATCATTTATTAGGCTTAACCGCTTTAAACTTGACTACTTATTAATTGATATCTTCGCTAATTAAAATCGTATAATTATATAGATTGAAACTAATGAAGCTTGAAAAATTACCTATCTATCGGTACCTGGTTCGACTTTCAGTTCATTGGCGTTCAGGAGAAAGAAGCGTGACATAGAAAGATAGTTAGAAAGAAAGATAGTTAGAAAGATAGTTAGAAAGATACTCAGTTTTTAATATAAGTATATATATATATATATATATATATATATATATATATATATATATATATATATATATATATATATATATATATATATATATATATATATATATGTTTTTATATTATATTATTTTTATTTGATTTTATTGAGATGGGAAAAGGATATGAAAATATTATTTTACAATTAAACTTAATTTTAAATAGTAAGCTTTCAACTGTACTGTAAGATTATTTAGAAAACATTACTTTATGACTATAATTCACTCTAATATTTGACTGTGCATTAGTTAATAGAAACATTTGTAAACATTATTATGTATTTGCTTAGACTTCCCATATAAGACATTGTCAATGGTAAATTTACCGGTTGGGGGCCGGTCGCAATGCACATTTGGTGACCTCTTATAGATGAACAGAATAATGAAAATTATTTGTTGTGAGACTTTTGGAACTACCTTTCGGCGTCAATATGTCGTGGGGTCCTCGCAACTGTCACATTTGCGACATAGTAAATCCGCTACAGGGCCACTTCGAAATCAGCCCCTTAGTAAGGTTTTTTTTTTGAATTATATGTGCATTTATGAAGTGGGAGGGGTGGGTGACACTCGTGGTGAGAATGTGACTGTATAAAGTAAATCAATCATTCCAAGGGGGCAGGAAAATTTGAAAGTGCCCTGGGCATGGAAATTTGCAAGTCGGGCCCTGTTTACACAGTAAGATCTTGCGTAAACTTGCCCCATTTTTAATGCATAAACGTGCCTCTTCCTTTTGTCACATGTCACGCTATATCTCTTTGTGAAAAAAGCGTTATGTCACACTTTTTGTTGGCTCCTCCCTCCTCCTTCGCACCAGTGGTGTAACTAGGAAATACCCGGCAGGGGGCACGAGTATAATTAAAAAATTTAGCTCCCCCTCCGCCCCCAGTCTTTTAATTTTTTTGATGATACATTAGAATAAAAGGTAATCATTCTTACCATAAAACTAAAACTAAATAGTACTAATAAGATTACATTAATTTATTTTGAAAATCCTGACCCTGATTGCCGACCTTTAATTAAAACGAACTTCACTGGTCAGAAAGCACTTTAAGTATATTTGATTGTTTTCGAGAGGACAAGGTAAACACGGAAAAGGAAAGATAATCCTTGCTAGTAAATTTGCCACTCTCAAAAGCAGAATAAAAAGGGAAAATTGAATATACTTTTAAAACCTCATACTAAAATCAATTACAAGTATTTTAATTGTTCACAAATAGAAAATGGTAACAGAAAGACATATTAAATCATTGTATTATCATTGTCATATTAAATCATTGTAAAGACGTATTAAATCATTGCTATCAGACGTAGATTTTTCCCCCTTTCTTTTGATACTGTTGTTTTAGCTTTTCAAGTATGTTTTGCTTCAAAAATCGCGAAACCGTTTTAAAGGTCTTAAATTAATATATTCGTTAATAATGTCATTTGAGGCCGCGACATAGCTCGGAACATTCACGACCAACTCTCCTTTCAAATATTTCTCTTTTCGAAATCGGTTTATCCGATTACTCTCTAGAGGGCCTAAGAAATACACAGACACGTCAACTTTATAACAACCTTCCTTACTGCCTCGAGGGTTAAAAACGAGGATTGCAACTAAATAGAATGATAAAAATGCACACATACAATTTTTATTTTCCGGAAAAATTTCAGAGATACACAAAACGAAAGTACACTGCTCGACATTGAAAATGCAACACCAAGAAGGAGTGGTCAGAAATTGATGAAATTTGGTAAGAAGACAGAGACAGCATGGAACAATAGGTGATATTTATTTCAAAATAAATAAGCACAATTTAGAGCGAGGACGGCGTCGGCTCAGTAAGAAGTAGGACCACCGCGGACAGCGATGCACGAAGAAACACGTCTAGGCATGGAGTCAATAAGCCTGCGAATGGTGTCCTGAGGGATGGCACTCCATTCCCTTTCAACCATTTGCCACAATTCGTCCTCTGAACGAGGCAGTGGCAGGTTCTGCAAACGGCGTCCAATCACGTCCCACACATGTTCGATTGGTGACAGGTCAGGAGAGTATGGTGGCCAGGAAAGCATCTGTACACCTCGTAGAGCATGTTGGCTGATTCGAGCACTGAGACCGGGCGTTATCCTGTTGAAAAATTGCATTTGGCAGACCCTGAAGGTAGGGGATTGCCACCGGCCGCAGTACATTATCTACATATCGTTGGGCCGTCATAGTGCCCCGAATACGAACTAGAGGTGATACGGAATTGTATGCAATAGCGCCCCAAACCATTATGCCAAGTTTTCGCGCTGTGGGGCGTTCCACAGTTAATGCCGGATTCGATCTTTCTCCACGTCGACGCCACACACGTATGCGATGACTATCGCTGGACAAACAGAAGCGGGATTCATCTAAGAACACTACGGTTTGCCATTCTGCCATCCACGTCGCTCTGGTCCGGCACCATTCCAAACGTTGGAGTCTGTGCTGTGAGGCCAAAGGCAGTCTTCTTAGCGGGCGCCGTGATTGCAGGCCACGTGCAACCAGTCGTCGGGAAATGGTTCTGGTCGTCACAGGAACATCCAGGGTACCTTGCACGTGCTGCAGAATCGACGTACAAGTGACTTGCGGGTCCGCCACAGCTTGTTGGTAAATCCGTCGATCCAAGCGGTCTGACGTCACTCTGGCTGCACCTGCACCCCTCAATGTGCCTACATTTCCTCTTTCCAACCATCTCCGACACAGCCGATGCACAGTGCTTGCATCCATGTGGGTATCAGCTGCAATTTGACGTATGGACCAACATCCCCTTCTCAGTCCGATCACCATACCCCTTGTAAAGTCGTCTATATGCTGGAAGTGTCTTCGTTGAGGACGGCGTGGCATTTCCTCCTATCACACGTATCCTTCGAGACAAAAACTAAATTTCTCCGATAATTAGTCTGGCAGAAAAACCAACATGAACATAGCCCACTTTTCAACTTCATTCTCTTATATCTTACTTCACGTGCGTCGGCGAGCTGCGCATTTCATATCATTTGCATAACTCAGTGACGTGCGTCTACGGTAAAATTTGCATGAATTTCTGACCACTCCTTCTTGGTGTTGCATTTTCAATGTCGAGCAGTGTATTAAATGATAAAGGAAATGAAAACAAATGAAGTGTAATTGAACTTAATAAATAAAAAGAATTAGCTTATAAACTATTCTGCTTGAGAGCGAAAAATATGAGCGAAAAAAACAGTATCAACACTTTTTTCTTCCTCATCTCCAAACACACCAAGTGTGTAGATTTAATTATTAACTCGTTGCTATCTAAATGTGTACATTTTTGAATGAAAAAGAAAGAAAAAAGGAAACATCAAATTCAAGTTGCTCCTGCTTCTGTTGTTAAAAAAAAAAAAAAAAAAAAAAAAAAAAAAAAAAAAAAAAAAAAAAAAAAAACATTTCAAAAGCTTGTAACACATACTTACCCAATTACTTCTGGAAAGTATTTACATCTGTTCTTTTCTGTCAAATTTTAATTCGTTCAAATTTGTTCAAGAATTTTTTTTTTTTCTTGCTGAGAAGTACTCTGAACGAAAAGTTTTTGTGCGTTCTGACACCATGACGGTGCGAATTGGAACTGGGGTTCGTTTCTCTAGCTCTCTATGCAACGCTCGAGAACCCGCGGCACTCGCTTACAAGAAGGAAAAAGGGGTCTAATCCCCGAGTCTCAAGTGTCGCTCCTCCTCATCAGTTGGTGGCAAAGGCCCTGAGAGAAACAAGTGTTTAGCTGCTAGTCTTAAGAAATGAGGTTGGGGCAATTAAGTAGCTATTTATCGTTGATGATAATCAGATTCTCAGAAAGTGATAATGAATGTCCGTTTTCCACTCTGCTGGCGATTTGCGGGTGGGACTGTTAGTTAGGAAAAAAAGGGAAGAATTGTCCTTTTCAACCTGAACAAAAATAACTTTCTCCAGCAGAACTTACGTTCATCCAAAAGAGATACGACGGCAGCTAGCCGATGCCTCCTGATGGTTCTCGTGTTCGAAATTTGTCTGGAATTTCCTAATTCATCGAACAATGCGAATATTTTAGAAAAAAATAAGTTTTTTCAGTTGAATGGTTTTTATTGACATAATTTTACTGATCTGTCGAAAGTAGTTAAAATTTCAGCACTCAGATTTCTGTCGGAAAATTTGATTGTCGGAAAATTTTTCCCGACGAAGTTAGAAACTTTCCCCGATGGGAGGGCAAGACGTTTCCAATAGGAGGGCGATCGTCCCCCTGCCCCATAGCTGGCTCCGCTACTGATTAGCATAAACTCCCAATTTCACGAATTTCCCTCTCAAAGTGTCTAACAATTGAGCTTAATGTAAAAGTTATTATTATTGATTGCGGTGCAGTACTTCGGTTATGCGTTTTTTTTTTTAATTCCACATTTACTTTAATTTTTTATACATTCGGAAAGTATTAGGTATGTGCAGACTTTCTACTGTGTAAGGGTGCAGAAAAAAGTGATAAATGAAAAGAAAATACGTTCTCACGGACTTTCTGATGAAGCATTTTCTTCAAAATAAAACATCTTTCTTTTATCTCCTGTGATCTCTTAAATAACAGTTATAGCTTATTAATTTCAAGGCTACCATTCCGTACCAAATATCTAGGGACAGACTTCGTTTCCCTAGTGCTCCTCTGGTGTTCCCCTGAAACATTTTTGCTCTCTTGGGTGAAATTCTTAGAAATATTAGCTTATTTTCATGTACATGCGCATGCTTATGAATTATTCGACACCCTTACAAATGCACACTGTGTTTTTACTGATTTTGGCAATTTCCAAAAACTTTTCTTTCGCACTCCGCTTTCCTCGTTTTATGCAGGAAATAAGTATTTTATACACTTATCACTGTGCAATGTCAGTATAAATGGAGAAAAAAAGGTTCTTCGGTGATATTCATCTTCTAAGTAGAACTGCTTAATTTGCCTTTGAATTTATTAATAATGCAGAAGGGACATTCCATGTCAAGTGTATGAGGCGTCCCCACTCGACCCCCTCCGATTTTGATGAAAATTTTTTTGGATGTACATATAAGACTTGTATGAAACCATACCAAATTTTAGCTCCATAAGCCTTATGGTTCAGTCAGTAAAAATTATTTTACAAAGGCCTCTTTTTCGTGTCTTGAAAAAAATGACCAAATCCTCAAGTTTGTGCTTTTATTGCTCGCGAACTAAGACGATTATCAGGCTCAAATTTGGTGATTCTAATTACTGTTTAGGGTGGAATAGTCTACGTGTGTAACAAAAGCTCCATGCTCTGTAGATTTTTTGCAATTTTCTGCCAAAGTTGGTAAAAAATCGTATTTTGGCAAATTTTGTCCATACGTTATCAGCTTGTATCTGCTGAGAGAATGACTTTCTGAAGTTAATTCTTTCCTCGTTTGTAGCCTGATAGTTTGTCCAAAAGGTGTGCAAGTGGCATCTTCATAACTCAAATAATTGCTGAATTATACGAGTTGAAATTCTAGTCAAATTTCTTTTTTCTAAATTTTGTCTCAATTTCTAAGGGATATATCTCAAAAGGGTCATCTTGAATTTCAATTTTCTTTACATTATTGGAAAGAACACACTTTTTTTAACTAAAAAACGTTATTTTTATTTTTGAGACAAACGAGTTTCAAGGGGATATTGCAGATCAAAAATGTGTACGTCATTCAACGTGAAATCAAAGAAAAAAAGACATAGACCTCAAAATTTGATGTCAATTTGTTCTATTAAAACTTACAGGAGCTATTGTGCTTATGTTCTGATGAAAAAACCCTTTTTAGATATTTTTGAACTTTAGTTTTTGTGTGCGCATCCGTAAAAACTCAAGAAATGGCAAAAAATAAAGTTTCGTTTTTAACAAAAATAATTATCTTCTTATAGCTGCTGAGCGATTCCATACCAAATCACCGAATGGGGGTCGCACGACCGACTCGGATTTTTTTTTAATTTGGTACACAGATTGATGGTATAGAGGTATGAAAAAGCCCAAAAGGAAAGTTACCTGCTCCACTTATTTTCTGAGATACATGCCCTCAAAGTTTGTCCGCCACGTCAAAATACTAAAAAAGTGATGTTATTTAATCATTTCTTATAAAAAATCGTACTCATGCAAAATAAAAGTGATAGATATCTATGGAAACTAGTTACTCCAGGCATTCTGAAAAAAAAAATACTAGAACATTCATAATGAAAATTGCTAAGGTACAGGGCTCTTTGAAGTTGTCACCACAAAAACTTGATTTTGCAGATTTTGCTAAAATTCAGGCATTTATTACAAAAAAAAGGCAAACAAAACCAAAGGTTTTCTCACTTTCTGGTAGTGAACAGGTCCATCCTGTAAATTGCTACGCAATAAATTTTTTGGATTTCTCACTCCTTCTTGGAAATATTTTAGCTTAAAAATAAGCCATAAGGCAAAAAATGCGTTTTTGGCCATCTTGGCAGCCATTTTTCTCATAAAGGGGGAGCAGTAGAAACTTTAATTTTTTTTTAAAACAAGCCACTGATATGTTAGCTATTTACAGGAAAAGAGTTTACTTTTGGTTATTTCTCCCATTAAGAGATATCCTGCTGACAGTATATGCATGTTTTTCGCGACGACCATATGCTTTTGTTCCCCCTCTCATGGACTTAAAATTAATTAAACCAAAAAATAATTATATATTTATTATTAGCTGTATTATCTACTCAATATGTCATGAAATTTAATTTATTAAATCATTGAACAATAAATTAGATAATTGATGAAAACAAGAAAAAGTATTTCTCTGATGCCTGAGCATTATGCATTCATGATTATAAAGCACTAAATACTTTCTTGAGAAATTAATTAACATAAATGAGCTCTAAATAGTTATATTATAAGCAATACCCAATCTTGTGATTGGGATACTCCTGTTTTTAATTGAAGAATTTCTTGAATATCACATGAATATCAGGAAAATAAATGAGGTCTTTTCGTTTGATGTAGGATACTTTATCACAAATTTCATTTGATGGGCTACTAACTGAGCATGGTTATAAAGAGCTATTAATTTCAGCATCGAATTCCATTTTACCTTATTAACAGTTAAATATTTATAAAATAATTAAATAAAATAATTTAATATAAAGCCATGCTTGAAGAATTCAAATTAGTGCAACTAATTTATTCCCATACTGATCTTTACAAAACTGACATGTGTTGAGTACTGATAAGAACTGACAAGAATAAGTTTACACACTAAAATACTAGTTCACAGATACTATAAAGCGTACATTCTATTCTCTACAAAATAATACTGCAACAAAGAACAAGGGTATAAAGGGGTAGGTACTAAAGAATTTCTTGAAAAATCAATTAAAATAAAGGAGCTTCGAATATTTATCTCATAGGCAATACCCAATCTTGTGATTGGATGTTCCTGATTGATGGCTATACACAGGAGGATACTCTTGTTCTTTGTTGCAGTATTATTTTGTGGAAAATAGAATGTATGCTTTATAGTATCTGTGAACTAATATTTTAGTGAGTAAACTTTTTCTTGTCAGCTCTTATCAGTGCTCAACGCATGTCAAATTTGTAAAGATCAGTATGGGAATAAATTAGTTGCACTAATTTTAATTCTTCAAGCATGGCTTTATATTAAATTATTTATTTAATTATTTTGTAAATATTTAACTGTTAATAAGGTAAAATGGAATTCGATGCTGAAATTAATAGCTCTTTATCACCATGCTCAGTTAGTAGCCCATCAAATGAAATTTGTCATAAAATATCCTATACATCAAACGAAAAGACCTCATTTATTTTCCTGATATTCATGTGATATTCAAGAAATTCTTCAATTAAAAACAGGAGTATCCCAATCACAAGATTGGGGTATTGCTTATAATGTAAATATTTAGAGCTCATTTATGTTAATTAATTTCTCAAGAAAGTATTTAGTGCTTTATAACTATGAATGCATAATGCTCAGGCATCAGAGAAATACTTTTTCTTTTTTTCATCAATTATCTAATTTATTGTTCAATGATTTAATAAATTAAATTTCATGACATATTGGGTAGATAATACAGCTAATAATAAACATAACTTTTTTTTTGGTTTAATTATTTTTAAGTCCATGAGAAGGGGAACAAAAGCATATGGTCGTCGCGAAAAACATGCATATACTGTCAGCAGGATATTTCTTAATGGGAGAAATAACCAAAAGTAAACTCTTTTCCTGTGAATAGCTAACATATCAATGGCTTGTTTTAAAAAAAAATTAAAGTTTCTACTGCTCCCCCTTTATGAGAAAAATGGCTGCCAAGATGGCCAAAAACGCATTTTTTGCCTTACGGCTTATCTTTAAGCTAAAATATTTCCAAGAAGGAGTGAGAAACCCAAAAAATTTATTGCGTAGCAATTTACAGGGAGAACCTGTACACTACCAGAAAGTGAGAAAACCTTTGGTTTTGTTTGCCTTTTTTTGTAATAAATGCTTGAATTTTAGCAAAATCTGCAAAATCAAGTTTTTGTGGTGACAACTTCAAAGAGCCCTGTACCTTGGCAATTTTCATTATGAAAGTTCTAGTATTTTTTTTTTTCAGAATGCCTGGAGTAACTAGTTTCCATAGATATCTAACACTTTTATTTTGCATGAGTACGATTTTTTATAAAAAATGATTAAATAACATCACTTTTTTAGTATTTTGACGTGGCGGACAAACTTTGAGGGCATGTATCTCAGAAAATAAGTGGAGCAGGTAACTTTCCTTTTGGGCTTTTTCATACCTCTATACCATCAATCTGTGTACCAAATTAAAAAAAAATCCGAATCGGTCGTGCGACCAACTTTTTTTTTTTCGGTGATTTGGTATGGAATCGCTCTGCTATAAGAGCTTGAGTATTTTCCTATGTGTTATTTTTAAGCTCTTGAAACAGAATTTCGGATGATTTATCACTTGGCAAGGTTGTAGGTCATTAATATTTCAAGGTCATAAAAAGCATTTCCCCATTTTTCATCATTTTTGTTTATGGGCAAATTGCAATCATATGCTGAATATCTAGACACATCCTCGACAGTATAAAGAATGGATTTTCAATTACTACTTATTGTATTTTCAAATACTGTTGTTATCATTTACTTTCTGAAAATAATTGCAATATTCAACTCAATAGAAAACTTTCGTTATCGCTTTTTAGAATAATGGCTTTGCAGTCCCATTATACACATTTTTTATCACGTACACACCATATTAACTGCTTTATTTATTATTTATCTCATTGATTGATTATTTTTATTTTTATTTTTTAGAAAAAGGAAACTGCTTTTTATGAATTTAAAATATTAATGACACCTTGCAAGACATATCATTCGAAATTCTGTTTCAAGAGCTTAAAAATAACACATAGGAAAAGACTAAAGCTATTATAGCAGCTATAAGAAGATAATATTTTTGTTAAAAACGAAACTTTATTTTTTGCCGTTTCTTGAGTTTTTACTGATGCGCCCACAAAAACTAAAGTTCAAAAATATCTAAAAAAGGGTTTTTTCATCAGAACATAAGTACAATAGTTCCTGTAAATTTTAATAGAACAAATTGACATCAACTTTTGAGGTCTATGTCTTTTTTTTCTTTGATTTCAAGTTGAATGACGTACACATTTTTGATCTGCAATATCCCCTTGAAACTAGCTTGTCTCAAAAATAAAAATAACGTTTTTTAGTTAAGAAAAGTGTGTTCTTTCCAATAATGTAAAGAAAATTGAAATTCAAGATGACCCTTTTGAGATATTGCCTTTTGAAATTGAGACAAAATTGAGAAAAAAGAAATTTGACTAGAATTTCAACTCGCATAATTTAGCAATTATTTGAGCTATGAAGATGCTACTTGCACACCTTTTGGACAAACTATCAGGCTACAAACGAGGAAAGAATTAGCTTCAGAAAGTCATTCTCTCAGTAGATACAAGCTGATAACGTATGGTCAAAATTTGCCAAAATACTATATTTCACCAACTGTGGCAGCAAATTGCAAAAAATCTACAGTGCATGGAGCTTTCGTTACACAAGTAGGCTGTTCTACCTTGAACAGTGATCAGAATCACCAAATTTGAGCCTGATAATCGTCTTAGGTCGCGAGTAATAACAGCACAAACTTGACAATTTGGTCATTATTTTCAAGAC
This sequence comes from Uloborus plumipes, assembly GCA_038373865.1. NCBI lineage: Eukaryota > Metazoa > Arthropoda > Arachnida > Araneae > Uloboridae > Uloborus > Uloborus plumipes. Next base: position 30,504 of record JAXGGA010008983.1, read on the forward strand.
ACGAAAAAGAGGCCTTTATAAAGTAATTTTTATTGGCTGAACCATAAGGCTTATGGAGCTATAATTTGGTATGATTTCATGCAAGTCTTATATGTACATCCAAAAAAATTTTCATCAAAATCGAAGGGGGTAGAGTGGTGATTTTCTCGAAATTTGGGACACTTGACATGGAATGACCCAGAAGTATGAGTTAATATAGGACAGTAGCAGCTGACGTCACCCTGAGAGACAAATACACACCACGCGCTGATGACAACTAAACATACTCGAAACGTCGTCTGCTTTTCTTACTGATGATTCGCTCTGTAATCTCTTTTCTTGTAGATTTGACTGTTATTTTAGCAAGTTTTAAAGTTTTGGCTTGCTTTGTTTGTATTTTATACTGATTTTTCATTTTCAACTCATCAATCATTTAAAAAAAGTATTATTTACTAAACTCTCCGTGTTTTTAAACACTGAGTAGAATAGCAACAAACTCTCTTCTAATATGCTTGTTTTGATAGGATTTGATTGTTGTTAATGCATTAAATATTCATAAACTGTGGAGCTATAAATCCTTCTTTTTCTTTTTCTGTATTTTAACGGCAAGTTAGACGCGCATCAGTTTAAAATTCATTTTTACTTAATAAATACGGATCCTAATTGTTAATGATCTTGATTTTATCAATGTATCTTCTTTTTGCTTCATTAGGAGGGCTTTCACAAGACTCAGCATACCTTTTACACATAAAAAAAGGCTAAAAAACCAACTGCGCACTCCGCACTCGGCTCAGGCTTCGTTGCTATGCAAAAAGCACGTGCCTGCTACTGTCCTATTGGGACCTGAAAGTAACGAACACGCCATCTAGCGAGAGAATCTAAATAGGATAAGGTTGTTATTTCTCGTAGATTTGTGTGTTAACTATTTAATCAAAGGACAAAAATATCTTCAGTATATCTTCACAAATTGAACGAAAATGAAAAGGTCTAAAGCTATTAGATTCTCAGAAACTGTCTTTCAAGAGTTAATATTCCTGATTTATGTGATAAAGCCATCATAAGAAAACTTATCTTGTGCCCGCTTGTCACTCATCCTACTCACGAGTACCTTTCGCGGCAGGACGAAATCTAAATTTTGATCCTCGGGAGTACCTAGGGCATGGCCCTCTACCTCCCACGTCGTAATAGGGTAGTTTTCGATTTTTCAATTTTATTTTTATATGATAGAGCAACAGACATGAACATCAACGGCGAAAAAATTTTTGCGCTGCGACAAGTAGTTTTTTTTTTAAATAATTTTTAAATTTCAAGCGGTTGTGACGTCACTGGGCATTCGTTGGCGCTTTTGAACTTTCCACTAAGGCGAAGAAAGAGCGAGAAGCTTTAGATGCGAGGAGCTCGAGAAACCGGTTTCTCCGGCTTCCGCACTGTTGTCGCTCTACACTGCCGTAAGTTTTTTTTTCTCGCCAAGTGATGCGTTCTAAAAATTTGACTACGGATTTCGCCAAAAAATATCAAAACAATCACCCCTAGCAGGGTATTGGAGTGCTCTTTGATAAATCCAGTTTTAAATAGTGAATTAGTAGACTTTAAGGTATTGATTACGGAAGGAGAAAATCCCGCAATGAAACGATAATATAGCAAAAATCCAATTTTTATGGATGAAAGGCTGAAAGTTACTGCCCTCTGACGTCACGGGTTTCTGTTTCAAGGCGCGCTTTTTTTGCGCGTGGGTTTAAAAAAATCATTAAGAATCAACCGTTGTGTTTTAAAATTCGGCAATGGTGAATTTTTGTGTTTTGTAAGCCTCTTAACAATATCTAGTAGTTAAAAAAGGGATATTCAGTAGGTCACAACTACCCTATTGGTTAGTGGGGTGAAACATAGCAGTTCTAAGCCAATGACGAGCTGGCATGGTAGTTACGTTACGAACTTAGAAATGATAAATTTCAAATGTGAAAAAAATACTTTAAATTAATTAAGGAATAAAGGGGTGTGGAAAAGTTTTTTTTTTCCCTAGGAAGACTAGGGGTTTTTTAAAGAAAAAATTCATAAAAAATAAATGAAGTTCAAGCTCAAAGAGCACATAAAAAACAAAAATATTAGGGTTACAAAAAAAGTTAATTGAGTGTCCAAGCCAGGACAGCGTCCCTAATGCCATCCGGTGAACCTTAACGGCGAACCGTCAAGGAGCGCCGTGCAGCTAGTTGCAGAGCAGGGCACGGGGCCTGCGGTGGTTTGCTGGGTCAGTCGGATCATAATCCGGTAAACTGTCCAGCAAGTCGTTTTGAACCATTGGGATTTTTTCAAAAAATCTCTTGGCAAGTTTTTTAGAAAAATCTTTGAGTGTTGGAATGCCGATCTCCTCTATGATTTTGTCCGTACGGACATACCACTCAGGATTAACGGCATCTCTAACCATTACTCGCTGTAGGTTCTCAACCCGTTTAAAATTTGAAATTGCGGAGGTGGCCCAGATGGGCGCTCCGTAGGTAATAATGGGGCGGAGGCACATTTTATAAAGCAGTAGTTTATTGTCCGTAGACAAGACGCTACGCCGGTGGATAAGGAAAGGGAGGCTTTTGCCCTAATAAATTTTGTCCGAATGTTTTCGATGTGAGGTCTCCAAGTTAAATTTTGATCGAAAGTAATTCCTAAGTAAGGAGCAGTTTTGGCCCAAGAAATGGGGCTTGTATGAAGGTATAAGTTAAGGGGGGGTCACTAAAGAAGGAGACTGCAATGCTTTTTGAGGCGTTGACTTCTATTTTCCATGTGCGCAACCAGATATCCAGCAAATTGAGGTGGAATTGTATGGCTGCGGAGGCTTCATTAGGATTTTTGGCAGAAGCCAGGATGCAGGTGTCATCTGCGTAAATGGCAAGCTGGGTGTTGTCCGTGCATGGGATGTCGTTTGTGAAAAGAGAATATAATGTAGGACCGAGAATCGATCCTCGTGGCACCCCGGCATAAATTTGCCTGGGCGCTGAGTATGCTTTGTTAACACGAACGACGAAGTGCCTATCGGTTAGATAGGAGTTGATAATGTTTATGTATGCATGGGGAATCCCAAGGCGTATAAGTTTGTATAAGAGGGCTGGTATCCAAACCCTGTCGAATGCCTTAGCAACGTCAAGAAAGAGTGCTGTGGAGGGGTTTCCCTTGCTTTTTTCGTGTCGTAATGTTTCAACGACACGTAGTAGCTGATGGTTAGTGCTATGTTTAGTGCGGAAGCCAAACTGCTCGGGGGGAATGAGCCGATGAGAATTTAGAAAAGTGAGGAGTTTATCATGAATGCAGGCTTCCGCTAATTTTGAAAAGGTGGGGAGGAGGCTGATTGGCCGGTAGCTAGCCGGCTCGGAACTTGGTTTGCCCGGTTTAAGAACCGTAATAATAATGGCATTTTTCCAAGAGCAAGGGAAAATTCCTAGTCAAATGATGGAGTTAATTAGTTGAGTTAAATTAAAAATAGTTCGGATGGGGAGGTTTTTAATTAGTGTGTTGGAGATTCCATCAATCCCCGGGCTCTTTTTCTTTTTGCAGCGCTTGATGTAGTTGCAGACATCCGTGGGAAAAATATGGATGGTGTTGTCTGCGTGTGTACCTGAGAAGTAGTTTTGTAGTGTGTGAGTAACCAGTGTTTCTGTTTCGTAGTGACTGATGTTGTTAACTGTGAACTGCGATACAAAGTGCTCAGCAAAGCGTTCCGCTTTTTGAGCATCGGTGTACGCTGGGGTTGGCCGGCCGTCAAAGGGCGGAATGTGTTGATATCCCCGCCTGTATCGCCTGACTGCCTTCCAAATGGAATTGTCATCGGCGGACAGGCTAGAGATATATTGTGTCCATTGGTCATTTCTGTGCCTCCTGAGAAGGTCGTCAACATTGCGCTGCATTTCCTTGTATGCAGCAGCAGTGCTGGGGTCTCTGGTGCGCTGGAATTGCCTTCTAAGTTCATTCTTCTCCCTAATTGCCTTCTTAATGAAGTAAGGGAGATCAAACTTAGAGTCTCTCTCAGTAGTGACGGGCTTGGAGACCTCATTATGGAGGGACTTAATTGTTTCCGTGAAGGCATTAACTGCCAAGTTAAGCTCGTCCCCCGTGTTTATGTTGCTAAAATTAAAGTGCATTGTGTTAAGAATGCGCCGAAAGTTCGGCCAATCTGGAATGGAAGCGTTTGGGAGTGAAGTGTCGACGGCAATAATAGGGTAGTTTTGACCTATTGAATATCCCTTTTTTAACTACTAGATATTGTTAAGAGGCTTACAAAACACAAAAATTCACCATTGCCGAATTTTAAAACACAACGGTTGATTCTTAATGATTTTTTTAAAAACCCACGCGCAAAAAAAAACGCGCCTTGAAACCGAAACCCGTGACGTCAGATGTCAGTTACTTTCAGCCTTTCATCCATAAAAATTGGATTTTTGCTATATTATCGTTTCATTGCGAGATTTTCTCCTTCCGTAATCAATACCTTAAAGTCTACTAATTCACTATTTACACTGCTCGACATTGAAAATGCAACACCAAGAAGGAGTGGTCAGAAATTGATGAAATTTGGTAAGAAGACAGAGACAGCATGGAACAATAAGTGATATTTATTTCAAAATAAATAAGCAAAATTTAGAGCGAGGACGGCGTCGGCTCAGTAAGAAGTAGGACCACCGCGGACAGCGATGCACGCAGAAACACGTCTAGGCATGGAGTCAATAAGCTTGCGGATGGTGTCCTGAGGGATGGCACTCCATTCCCTTTCAACCATTTGCCACAGTTCGTCCTCTGAACGAGGTAGTGACAGGTTCTGCAAACGGCGTCCAATCACGTCCCACACATGTTCCATTGCTGACAAGTCAGGAGAGTATGGTGGCCAGGAAAGCATCTGTACACCTCGTAGAGCATGTTGGCTGATTCGAGCACTGTGAGACCGGGCGTTATCCTGTTGAAAAATTGCATTTGGCAGACCCTGAAGGTAGGGGATTGCCACCGGCCGCAGTACATTATCTACATATCGTTGGGCCATCATAGTGCCCCGAATACGAATTAGAGGTGATACGGAATTGTATGCAATAGCGCGCCAAACCATTATGCCACGTTGTCGCGCTGTGGGGCGTTCCACAGTTACTGCCGGATTCGATCTTTCTCCACGTCGATGCCACACACGTATGCGATGACTATCGCTGGACAAACAGAAGCGGGATTCATCTGAGAACACTACGGTTTGCCATTCTGCCATTCACGTCGCTCTGGTCCGGCACCATTCCAAACGTTGGAGTCTGTGCTGTGAGGTCAATGGCAGTCTTCTTAGCGGGCGCCGTGATTGCAGGCCACGTGCAACCAGTCGACGGGAAATGGTTCTAGTCGACACAGGAACATCCAGGGTACCTTGCACGTGCTGCAGAATCGACGTACAAGTGACTTGCGGGTCCGCCACAGCTTGTCGGTGAATCCGTCGATCCAAGCGGTCTGACGTCACTCTGGCTGCACCTGCACCCCTCAATGTGGCTACATTGCCTCTTTCCAACCATATCCGACACAGCCGATGTACAGTGCTTGCATCCATGTGGGTATCAGCTGCAATTTGACGTATGGACCAACATCCCCTTCTCAGTCCGATCACCATACCCCTTGTAAAGTCGTCTATATGCTGGAAGTGTCTTCGTTGAGGACGGCGTGGCATTTCCTCCTATCACACGTATCCTTCGAGACAAAAACCAAATTTCTCCGATAATTAGTCTGGCAGAAAAACCCACATGAACATAGTCCACTTTTCAACTTCATTCTCTTATATCTTACTTCACGTGCGTCGGAGAGCTGCGCATTTCATATCATTTGCATAACTCAGTGACGTGCGTCTACGGTAAAATTTACATGAATTTCTGACCATTCCTTCTTGGTGTTGCATTTTCAATGTCGAGCAGTGTAAAACTGGATTTATCAAAGAGCATTCCAATACCCTGCTAGGGGTGATTGTTTTGATATTTTTTGGAGAAATCCGTATTCAAATTTTTAGAACGCATCACTTGGCGAGAAAAAAAAAATTACGGCAGTGCAGAGCGAACAACAGTGCGGAAGCCGGAGAAACCGGTTGCTCGAGCTCCTCGCATCTAAAGCTCCTCGCTCTTTCTTCGCCTTAGTAGAAAGTTCCAAAGCGACAACTACTGCCCAGTGACGTCACCGCCGCTTGAAATTTAAAAATAAACTACTTGTCGCAGCGCAAAAATTTTTTCGCCGTTGATGTTCATGTATGTTGCTCTATCATATAAAAATAAATTTGAAAAATCGAAAACTACCCTATTAGGGCATTCTACTGGTTTAGCTTGTTATCGCTTTTATGGCGAGATTTCACGCACACATGATTTTTTTTTTTATTTCGGTTGGTGAGTGAAGTGGAGAAATTTAAATCAATCAAAAATAGGTAAAGTTCGTAATGGATTTCCGTGGCTCTGCTGTAGAAATTTCACTTAAAATACCGAGGATTCAATATCAGATCAGTTTGTATGCAAAAGTAAAAGTAATGACAAGTGTGTTAGGAAATTTTAAAATCATTTTTCTGAAGAATATGGAAGTGCAAACAAACTATAAATGCGAAAAATTTTGGCCAAAACTTATTTAAGGGAGTCTTTTTCTTAACTTATGTCCTCATTTTCAATCAGCTTTTCTATTTTATGTATTTTGAGTAGATTCTAATGCTCCTTTCTTCACCCTTCTTTACTGTTTTTTTTTTTTTTTTTTTGAAGTGTTTTCATTTAGAAAAAAGAGAGAGAAAATCATATGTTAATGCACAAAATCTGCTTTAGATTTTCCGTAAAACCTACAGAGCCCGATTAAGATATCCTGGGACCATAAGCCAAATATATCTTGGGGGGAAGGGGGGGGCTTTATGCAAGCATATTTTTTAAATTTCGGTCCCATTTAACCCAGGCTCCAATGTTGTAGCACCCGCCCCCATTAGCAGAAAGTACAACCATAAAAATTCATTTCTTGTTTCAAGTTTTTCAAAACAATGCCAATAGGGTAATTAAACAGTAATAAAATGTTTACATTGCTAAGAAGATTTTCAATTGAAATAAAATCAACATATTGAGTTTTTCAAGAAGTGTGTGATCGCACTATTTGATCTGAATTCTGATAAATATTTGTTAATTGTGTATATGATAAATACTTGTTTGATCGGGGCAATTTCTTCTTTATTCAACATAACTAAACTCTTATTTGCTACATTAGTAACCAAGTTTCAACTGGTTACTGTTTTTCTTTCAATTCCATGCTAATTCCATCCTATGTACTAATATATGCAGTTTATAAATAGAAAGATAAAACTTTATTCTTTCACCACACTTGTAAGAATTATATGAAATGCAAGATGAAGGATGAAGCTGTAAATAAATACAGTAGCTAATTTAAGGAGTAAAAAATTTAGGTATATATTTGGTTGAGAAAATTAAATATACAGACATGTAGCACATTAAAAAAAAATAAAGCAGGCTTGTGTTATTTGTTGATTTTTAAGCTGTCTGGTTTTCTTCTTGATTACTTGATGAAAACTCTTAAAACATCTAACAGAGCTATACTTCTTCTTTCTTTGTTCCTCTTCAGTAATCACTCTTCACACTAAAAATAAACCGAAAAGCACAAGTAGAGGAAATGGCAGCAAATGAAGCCAAATCACTCTACTATGGGCCATTCAGTCAAAAGTTTTCAGCTTCAGCAACTGGACACCTTAAATACTTCTGAGACACTGGGAAAAATACAACAATTTGATTTCAAACAAATGCAACAATATTGGCATGTATTTTAGTGGCATAGCACACAATATGGTTTCTCATCCTGTTCAGATAAACAAATAATTATATTTTATTTTTCAAAATGTCTTTACAGGATTAGAAATCATTAAAAAATCTTACTGGTCCTTTTTACCGGTGAACATTAAGGGCAATGTGGGGCAAAGTGAAATAGTTAAGTTTACTCACCTATTTCAAAAGGAATAAATAAGAATTTTGTTCTAAAATTACTGTAAATAAAGAAGGAATAATGTATTTTGCAATACAACTTTCGTTGAAATATTATTTTTCATCTTTGGCAGTTATTTTGTACTCTCAAAAAAATTTGGAAAATTTACACCTCAAAATATCATGGGGCAAAGTAAAAAACAAATATTTTTGTTATGAAAATTTTTCTATGCCACGATTAACAGTAATTTTCATCAAATGAGTGCGTAAATAAACAAAAAAAAATATTTATAAATGAAAAATAGCTGAATAAGTAAATAAATGGATTAATTAATATGTAAGAAAAAATAAATAAATGAATAAATAGAGAATGAATAAGAAAACGGGTTAATGAATGAGTAAATAATTATGTAAAAGAGTAAATAAATTAATTCATGAAGAAATAAGTACGTGATTCAATACATGAATGAATAAGTAAATGAAATGAGCTATTTAACTTTGCCCCGCATATACACTTGACAAATTACATTGAACATTTAAAATCAAAAAATGCCTAATCTAAACCAAATAAAGACTGTACTGGACATCAGTAGATCCTAATTAATAGTTTAAATGATAATTTCAAAAATTTTATCCTTTTACATTAACAAGAAATAATTTTGAAAAATCACGAATATTATAATAAAGGTATCAAATTTTGAAAATGGCTTGTATAATTTTTTCATTGATCTTTGGAGATACTTATTGCTCGACAGGAATCAACTTATGTCTAGAAACTTTTGTTAAAATATTGCTAGATAGGTGGAGCTGCAAACTGTGAAAATATTTCACCATTTCATTTTGCCCCACATTCCCTATATATACTGGCATGCAGACAACATTACCGGTATACGTTAAATTAAATGCTAAATAACTAACCGCATATCTTTTATTGTGAAAACATCAGCTGTCCTTCGGACCACTGATTATTTTTTATGGTGGTCCGAGGCAAATTTTACTAGTCTGGGACCAGTGGACCAGCAGTAATTTCGAATCCTGTTTTAAAACTTACACTTTAGTAGACTAACCGTTAATAATAGCTTATTGATTTACTTTTTTTTTGTTGCTTATTACACCAAGTGTAACCATGAGTTATAACAAAAGTGCGGAGTTATGATTGGTTCACAAACTTGTAAGAAATATTTATTCAAAATTCATACAATACAAACAATCTATGGGTCTATTAAGCTATCATAAATAGAAAACTTCAATTACTAATCAACTCCTTCAAAAATATTAAAAAGCTTTCATGTACAAATACTAAAATGCACACAAGAATTTTATTGCTTATATGACCTAAAAAAATTGTGATAAGAAATGAATGACAGGACAATAAAGTTTTAACATGCCTCCAATTAACTGAGTGGGATTTCAAATACCATCATTAAAATTTTAACTATCAATGCATTAATGTCTCATCACTATTGAAAATTTACAATGCTCTTAAAACTGAACTTTTAAAAATTTCTTGAGGGTATCTTCCTAAACAGTATTTTCTTAACAGTAGCTTCATATTTTGTCTCATTTGATCCTTTTTGTAAAGTATATTTTAATGTTAAATATGAGAAAATTACCTAGTAAAACGCTTCCAGGCAAACTTAAAACCATTTCTAAAAAGTAAATTCTTCAAAATCTATTTTTTATAGAGTACTTTGTGATTAACGGTTCGAGCTTCGTTTACAGTCAATCATTTTCTCAAATCAAACAAAAATTAGTAATAGTTGAACAATCCACCCCCGTGTGAAAAAAATTCCCATAACTAATAACATATTAAAAAGGAATAAATAAATTAATGTTGAATTAATGTTGCTGTCGCACTCTGAACTGAGAGAATTACAATGGTTATAGGCAAGGTATATAGAAAGGAGGGGGTGTAGTTCAGTTTGCCACACTGTTGAAACCCTAATCCCATTGTGTCGATCTCTGAATGCACCTGAGCCCATTGTGTTGAACACTGAATGCACTCCCCGTGCAGCGTTTAAAATTCGGAAAGCAAGACTGGTTGTCCGCCATTTCTGACCACCATGGTAGGAAAAATTATTGCTTTACGCCAAGTAAGCGATAAAAGCCATTTGATGGAACGACGCCAAAACAACGTGCTGTTACAGGTGTCGCGCTCTTTGTGAAACGAGTATAATAAAAAGTTATAACTACGATAAGTAGGAAAGCAAAATGTTTGAAATTCCGCTGAATATTGAAAAATATAATATGAATATTTCTAATTATAATGGTGCTAAGTTCTTATATTTTGCAGATTGTTTACTTTAAACACATGAAATTCATTACAATAAAATTCAATATCACGTGCCGCCGATAATTCGTTTGAGCTTTTGTAATCATAAAATAAATACGCAAATATTTGAACGATATCATGCATTTAACAGATTTATTTAATTATAAGTTAAAGTATTTTTCATATTACTGTTGAATGTTAGAGGCTGAGCAGTTACACGTATTTTACATGTTTCAGAGAGTAACAAAAACTGAAATAATTGTTAATTTTATTTTTGAGACGTACCTGCACGGTAATGTCTGTAATTAGATTTTTTAAAAATAAATTAGTCCTCCAAAAAAAGTCCTCCAAAAAATTTAATCAAACACGCATCTAACTCTTCACACTTTTGGTTCTTTCTTAGTTATAGATAATTCAAAACGCGAAATTACTTGTTGTCAATATGTTTTAAAGCTCATGTCAGCGCAAAAAAGTAGTTGACTTATCAGGCATTATGTCCCCCCCCCTCGCTCTCCCCCATTCATTGTATTATAGTACCGAGAGACTTCCGCTGTTTAAAAAATCAAACTTGTATTATCTCAATGGTACCTACATTGTGCAAGTCGTAAGCGAAAAAAAAACAGCTACTGTATATTCTTTTTTGAAGAATGTTAAGTATTCAAGCTGTACAGAAACTAAGTTTAAAAAAGCAACCGGCCAGGGAGAGGGGAACATAATTCACAAAATAGTGTTAATAATGCAATTCTTGTAAGTACCCCCCCCCCCCCATATTCTTGACATGATTTCCGTGGATTTATTGATGAGCATTAAGACAATGGAAATAAATGAAGTGTGAACGCGTATGAAGGCATAATTTCGGGAAAACAAAGAATATATTTTTTTACAGGAAATAAGCATTGAAGTGCTTATATTGAGGACCCGATTAAGTTAAAGCGATGCCCAGGTTATGTTGAAAATTTGTATTTTCCCTCAAAAGACATTCCCCCCTTCCCACCAATTAATAGATGTGATACATAAACAAATCTAATATTCACTTATGGATTGTACACTAAAAGTCCTAATACATATTGATGTTGCCCCATCTCTTTGTTTCCTTTCACAAGTAGCTGTATCTAAAACTTTGTTTTTACAATTTAGGAAAAAAAAATCTAGTACTAAATATTTATAACAAATTGAATATTACAACCTTGTAAAACATTCAGTCAGGCAATTACACTGGCGGAAAAAAAAATCCCAACACCAAGAAAGACTTGTGTTAGATAAACGAAATTTGGTAGGTGTGTTTATACAACTGAAAGATGACATCGATTGAAATTTCGTGCTCCGCGCATAAGTGTGGCGCAGCTGGCGTCACTCAGAACATGCAAATAAGGCTTGTTTTAAAAGCGTGTTGTGAAGCTCGTGTGTATTATTTTTCCGTGAAGTTGGACGAATTGCGTTCATATTAGGCAGGAATATCTTTTAAGAAGACGAAGAAGCCATTATCAACAGCTCACCGATTTTAAACGCGGTCGTACAAATTGGCTACGAGAAGGTGGATTTTCATTTCGCGATATTGCAGAAGGAATTGGGTGGGAATGTTTCCACCATGCATGATTATTGGAAGCTATGGTCAAGGGATGGTACTACCTCAAGAATATCGAGTTCCGAGCTGCCACGTGGCACGACTGAGAAGGAAGATCGCCGAATCTTGCGCCACGGCTGTGGCGCATCGTACTGCATCTGCGGCTGACATTCGAGCTGCAGTTGGTACCGTCGTGACCCAAGGAACGGTAAGAAACTGTTTACTTCAAGGACAGCTCCGAGCCAGGCAGCCTGTAGCCATTATTCCATTGACTGCAAACCATTGCCTTTTCCGACGGCAGTGGTGCCACGACAGAGCTCACTGGAGGTCGGAGTGGAGATCTGTTGTAATTTTTGATGAAAACAGATTCTGAATTAGTGCCAGTGGTGGCTGTATATTGGTCAGAAGGAGGCCAGGGGACCACCTGCATCCAAGCGGTCTACGGCCTAGATACACGGGACTCACACCTGGAGTTATGGTCTCTGGAGCAATTTCCTACGACAGCAGAGGCATTCTTGTGGTTATCCCAAACTCACTGACTGAAAATTTGTCGTCAGTCTGTTAATTTAACCAGTAGTACAGCCCTTCATGAGTATCATTCAAGGGGGCGTTTTCCAACCGGATAACGCTCGCCCTCACATCGCTGCTGTAACGCAATGTGCTCTACAGAGTGCTGACATGTTACCATGACCTGCAAAATCACCAGATCTGTCTCCAATTGATAACGTATGGGATATCATGGGATGGTACCTCGAGCATCATCCACAGTCAGCAATGACGGTCCTAGTATTGACACAGCAAGTGCAACAAGCATGGAACTCTATGCCACAAAGTGACATTCGGCACCTGTATGACATAATGCATGCACGCTTGCAGGCTTGCCTTCAAAATTCTGGAGGTTACACCCTCTATTAAATTAACATAATTTCACATTTGCACAGCATTTTCTTGAGCTTAAATTAGCCAGTGATCTTGTACATTTAATCAATTAAACATGTTAACTAGACAATTGCATTACCCAAATTTCATTACTCTACGGCGATTTTTTCTTGGTGTTGGGATTTTTTTTTCCGCCAGTGTATAATAAAAACAAAAACAAAAAAAAGAAGAAGAAAGCTGAACTTTAGAGTAAATGTAGAATCCTGTAGGGTAGTTTTTGATCTATTGATAAAATAAATTATAATTAAAGCTTCTAGATTAAAGATTTTAGATTTCAAATTTAGTATTAGGCAACAATTTTTAGACGTATTTCCAAAATCGGGAGAAGTTTAATACAAATAGAAGTATTAATAAAATTGTATAGAAAATATAATAATGAAATAGTAAATAGTGCGGCATAAGTCGAAAAATAAAACATTTGCATAATATTTAAACTGTTGAATTTGTGTTTTTAACCAACAACAAAATTAACATTGTTTTATTTTGTTCCCCTTAAAATATGGTGCTAAATTTCAAATCTAGGGAACAGTGATTTAATTTTCACTGTTAATTGAATATTAGCATTAAAGTTCTAAAATTTTAAATAAACTTCAGTCAGAACAGCGTTTTTATTGCTGTCATTATAATAGATTTATTTAAAAAGAAACAAAGCAAAAAAAAAAAAGAACTGAAAGCAAGGAGCCTTATTTTCCTACGCATTAAAGAGGCCACGTGCTACGTGTAATCGAGATTTTTTTTCGAGCACATGCATATGTACCTACTAACATATAAATAGCCGAAATATCCTTTTCGACCATACCCCAGTTAATTACGACGAGTTTTCTCGTCACGTCTGTATGTACGTATGCATGTGCGTATGTATGTATGTTTGAATGTATGTGCAGTGCATATGTATGTATGTATGTATCTATGTCGCATAACTCAAAAACTATATGCCGTAGAAGCTTCTAGTTTGATATGTAGGCTCGGAGGGTGGTCGTTGTGCACCTCCCCTTGTGGTTGCACTCGAATGTTCCCAAGGGGGTCTTTTACCCCTTTGTGGGGTAAATAAATGTTAATTTCAATGCAGATTGAGTGACATGATTTGGTGCAACCATTTGGCGATATATCGCCAAACTTTTGGTCGCCAAGTGTTTGCCGCCAAGTTGGCGACAAATTTGGCAAAAAAATGATTTTTTTTAAATAATTTGGATTCAATTTGGCGCTATTGGGCACATTTTGCGAAAAATTCACTGAATCATGTTAAAATCGGCGATATTTAGAAAATAAATCATTGTAAAACATTATTTTGCATTGATTCGTGACAAACTGGGGGTGTAAATGTTTGAATTGTTATCTTGCTCGATCTAATGCACTATTTTAACACTTGAGGCATTTATTATGGAATTTAAACGTAAAAGGAAGTAGTGTGCGTGCACACCAGATTTTTTAAAATTACTACAAATTAGTTAATGCTTTGTACTTTGCATCAAAACAAGAAATCACTTTGAGAAAAAGAGTGCTTGAAATGCTTATTGTGCTGACGAGTTTTTTCATAGTACTATTAAAAATGCAACAGCTAGGGATTAAACTGCAAAAACTATCGTCTGTTAGTATGAAAGCAATTGTAATTAAAAGAAAACAAAACAATGTAAATAAAATCATTTCATTGCTTAATTTTTGTTTGTCGTCTGCCAAGTTTGGCTTGTGTATCTTTGAAATCATGAAAAATATTGTCTGCCAGTGGAGAGAAACTTTATTTGAAAGAAAAAAAATCTGGTATGGACCCCACACTATTTCCTTTTACGTGTAAATTTTTTAGTAGATGCCTTAAGTGTTAAAATAATGCTTGCTTGGAATGAGCAAGATAACAATTCAAACATTTACGCCCCAAATGTACCACGAAACAAAGCAAAAAATGATTTACAACAATTCATTTTCTAAATATCGCCGATTTTAGCATCATTCAGTGGATTTTTCGCAAAATACCGCCAATAGCGCTAAATTGAACCCAAACTCATAAAATAATTTTTTTCGCCAAATTTGTCGCCAATTTGGAGATATGTCACCAAGTTGGCGACAAGCACTTGGCGACCAAAAGCTTGGCGATATATCGCCAAGTGGTAACGCCAATTTATATCACTTAAGTTTGCATTGATATTAACACTGATTCACCCCCAAAAGGAATAAAACACCCCTTGGGAACATTCAAGTGCAACCAATGACCTCCCGTGACCTCCCATTAGGGCACCCCTACTTTCGCTTAGTTTAAGTACAAAGGAAAACGGTTTTTTCGGCTTGATGCAAGTTTTGCACAGCGATTCATATTATGTTCATCCTGCAGACATGCAGATACTGCCGTTTACCTGCCCACAGCAACGAAAAATGCAGTTACTGCTAATTACCATTGGTTAAAAAACAGTTTTTTTTCATCGGAAACCAAAAAAAGATGCTTGTACCATAAAACTAATGTAACATAGATTTCAAAAATGCAAAAAAATGAAAATCGAAAAATTTGCAGTTACTGCCCTTTACCTGCCCACGGCAGCATTGTATATGCAATACTGTCTGATTGACATTACATGTGTTGCATAAGGGAACTAGTTCATGGCAAAACAGATGTCTGTGAGTAAATCTGGTGTGACCCAAAGAAGGAGGTATTACAACTTTTTCTCTTCTGGTGATTTTTGATGACTTGAAACTTTCAACAGAAATCCAATCTGCCGAAGAAATAACAATTTCCCTAACAAGTCTTTCAAAGAAGGGTAAAAATGATTGAAGAAGTTGAAACGAATATGATTGAAATTTGGACAATCCGTGAGCAATCTCCATTGTATACGCAATACTGTCTGATTGACATTACGGTGTGTTAAATAAGGGAACTAGTTCGTGGCAAAACATGTCTATGAGTAAATCTAGTGTAGCCCAACGAAAAGGTATTGCTACTTCTTTTCTGGTCATCTTTGGTGACTTGAAACATTCGTCGAAGGCTGACAACAGTGCAAATAATTTCGCGACTCTCCACACACACACACACAAAGACAGTATGTAAGTACGCAAGCATATATGGGTCATTCCAACGAAAATGGTACAAATCATGTCCTAGACTTTAGAATTTTTTAAAATAAATTTTAATAACTCCAACCCATTAAGTGTATTTTTTATTGGTTTTCCATTTAATTTTGAGCCACCAAGTACACTAGGTGGCCAAAAGTATCCGGACACTTTCAAAAATTCACATTTTTACATATAGCTCGAGAAATAAGTGATCAATTGTTCTTTAACTTTAGTCATACAAAATATAGGCTTCACCGAACATTTCCAAGTTGAAATTAAATTACCCTTGCATTTGGGGGACGACAAGAAGGGGGTTGAAAGAAAAAACCGCTTTTTGACCATAACTCTTCGAAAATAGCTCGGAATAAGCTATCAATTTCAGTAATTAATTAGCATACTATGTATAATTACTGTACAAATTTTTATGAACGTACCACTCTTACTTCTGAAGATATGAAACATTTTTGAAAAAACGGCAATTTTATTTGAAGGGTTTTTGCTCATAACACGCAGAGTTTTTGATCAAACCTTATCACAACTTCAGGAAAGATGACAAAATACAAGAGAAAGAACATACTAAAGCGGTAAATAAAAATATTAAAAATTCGATGAGATATGAACGTTAAAAGGAAATAATTTTTCACGGCGCATGCGCGAACGACAGAAATTTATAACTACAAAAATATTGTAGCCTGATTTATACTGCATCTTATAAAAAAAGTTTCAGTTGAATATCATGAAAAATGAAAAAGATATCAGCGATCTAGTGAGCTGTATTTCATTCATTCGCAGGCAATACATAAATAGTGAGGGTCTGTCCACAAAGAGCTATTTTTAAATTAAAGGTTATTGCGTCGTCTTTCAAAACCAACGTTTCAGAGGGTGTCCGGATACTTTTGGAAACGTACGTATAAGGTCTTTTTGGCCGAACAGACGAAATGTGACTTCTATGCCGAATATAAATTTTCAAACTGTATACAATTTAACATTGAAAAAAAATGATCGATTGTCACCACACTATTTGTGGACAACCCCTCACTATTTATGTATTGTCTGCGACTGAATGAAATACAGCTCACTAGATCGCTGATATCTTTTTCATTTTTCATGATATTCAACTGGAACTTTTTTTATAAGATGCAGTATAAATCAGGCTACAATATTTTTGTAGTTATAAATTTCTGTCGTTCGCGCATGCGCCGTGAAAAATTATTTCCTTTTAACGTTCATATCTCATCGAATTTTTAATATTTTTATTTACCGCTTTAATATGTTCTTTCTCTTGTATTTTGTCATCTTTCCTGAAGTTGTGATAAGGTTTGATCAGAAACTCTGCGTGTTATGAGCAAAAACCCTTCAAATAAAATTGCCGTTTTTTCAAAAATGTTTCATATCTTCAGAAGTAAGAGTGGTACGTTCATAAAAATTTGTACAGTAATTATACATAGTATGCTAATTAATTACTGAAATTGATAGCTTATTCCGAGCTATTTTCGAAGAGTTATGGTCAAAAAGCGGTTTTTCTTTCAACCCCCTTCTTGTCGTCCCCCAAATGCAAGGGTAATTTAATTTCAACTTGGAAATGTTCGGTGAAGTCTATATTTTGTATGACTAAAGTTAAAGAACAATTGATCACTTATTTCTCGAGCTATATGTAAGAATGTGAATTTTTGAAAGTGTCCGGATACTTTTGGCCACCTAGTGTATCAATTGATTAGGTATAATCCATTTAGAAAGCACACAACAAAAATTATCTTTGTCAGAAGAAGGAGAAAATGACGTGTCCCAGCTTCAAATTGCTAGAATTTTAAATGTGATTTAAAATTAAACTGAAATGTAACAACAACATAAATGACACTGCAGTGCACAAAAGATGCTTCTGACACCATTTCTGCAGATTATTACGCAAATGAAAAAAAATTTCCCCAAAAAACACTATTATTTATCTATGTCCCTAGTTTTTCTATGTTTCGAATTGTTCACTCTGTTACAAGCCTATTGGAAATAAAATAAACACTTGCATTTTGCATTCAATCTGATATATATTTTTTAAAATATAAGTAGTATAACTGCCATGATTAGCTTGCTACATTGAATTATGTTGTCAACAACCAGGGTGAGCCTCATTCTTTTCTTATGGTAGTTAATTTGAACTGTTGGATGTCTACTCTGTTACAATCGATTTCATGATGAAAAAAAGAGATTTTTTTCTTGAAATTGCAGACAGATTACAGTTTTAGTCTGTTTATTCCACTTTATGCTTGTTCTGTGATTCTAACTTTCCTTTGTGATTATGAAGATATTATAAAGGACTAGCTGACCCGGCGAACTCTGTTCCGCCTTAAAGGCAATAAATAAGAAAATTTTTGAATTTATTAAGTTTTTTATTATTAGAAATACAAAAAAAAAAAAATAATAAGTACTTACATTAATCATTCATTATTGTTTCTGTATTTTAGTACATAGGTTGCTCTTCACTAAAGTACCTTCTGATGCACAACATTTTTTGGTTTATTATCAGGCGCAAAAAGAAACAACGCAGATGGTCTTCCGACCCGTAAACATGCCACATGTAATTGACCATGGGAAAAACAGTGATGTTCTAGATTCAAACCACAAACTTTTAAGGATTGGCCTTGTGATTTGTTAAAGGTCATGACAAATGCAAGACGGATCGGAAATTGAAGTCTTTAAAATTCAAACGGCATATCGGTTGGGATCATCGGGATCCTAGGAATGAGCAATCGTTTCTGACAGCTTATCACATATAAATTTCAAGGGAAGTAACGCGTTTGTTTCTAATTTATTTCACGAAAAAGTCAAATAACACTCAACGCACCGCTAACTTACAACCTGTTTACTGCGTTCCGGAACCTGCCAGAATGTGTGCTTTATGTCGCTCAGCCATGGAGGTGTCAAAAAAGGCTTAGTAAAAAGGCTTAGTCAATAAGACAGTTTTTCTATTTATGTAACTGACACACATAAATTATAGCCTATGTCCGTCTCCTGGCTCTAAGCTACCTACCCACCAATTTTTAGCTATATCGGTACAGCCGTTCTTGAGTTATAAGTAGTGTAACTAACACGACTTTCTTTTATATATATAGATAGAAGATAGAATAGTAGTGAGAAGAACAACCTCTTTAACTGCAGTGCAGGAGCTATCCCATCAAGCGCTCTCTACCTCTCAGGCTCAGAAGCGTAAAAACTCTTAAGTGACAATCGTTTCTGACAGCTTATCACATATAAATTTCAAGGAAAGTAACGCGTTTGTTTGTAATTTACTTCACAAAAAAGTCAAATAACACTCAACGCACCGCTAGCTTACAACCTGTTTACTGCGCACCAGTAGCTGCCAGAACGTGTGCTTTATGTCGCTCAGCCATGGAGGTGTCAAAAAAGGCTTAGTAAAAAGGCTTAGTCAATAAGACAGTTTTTCTATTTACGTAACTGACACACATAAATTATAGCCTATGTCCGTCTCCTGGCTCTAAGATACCTACCCACCAATTTTTAGCCATATCGGTACAGCCGTTCTTGAGTTATAAGTAGTGTAACTAACACGACTTTCTTTTATATATATAGATTATTTGTCCACTCTGTTACATGCCCCTCTGTGACACAAAGTGATCAAAATATTTAATATCCTTCCAGAAATGAGTCATGTACTAGTTATTTACACTTCATTACACACAAATAAATTGAAACTCAATTAAAAATTATGATTAGTTCGTGGAAATTATTTAAATTGATAATCTTAATATAAATAAAGAGTGATTTGTACCATTTTCGCTAGAATGACCCATTATTATTTTTTTTTTTTCAATTTGGTTGCGTTTTATTAAATTCTAAATTGCAGTACATTATATGTAAAAATCAGAAAACACTTTTTGGTAATATTTTGATGGAAAATATATAATGTATAAATCTATCTTGCAGAACAATTTTGGGCAAATAATTTTGCGTTGCAGAACATTAATAAGTATTCTGCTTTGGGGCTCTTACCTACTTAGCTTTCAATTTAATTTGATCTACAAAATTAATTCCAGTTTAGTGCTTAATGGGACATAATGATACGTGACTAAACTGCCCATTAATGGTGGAAAATATTTTAGTGCTTTAAATAAGTATTTTTCAGTAGTCTTAAAAACCCATTTAACAATTTTGAATAGTCAACATTTTTTCTTTCTCTTTTGTAAAAATAACAAAAACACATTCGGATAAAATAATTTCATTTTGAAATGAAAATCAGCTCTCACATATGCAAAATTTTCACTGTGCCAATGAATCTGATGAGAAGTCAGCCGCTCCAGCTGAGGTAACCTAGAGGGGAAACAATTTTTTGCATGCAAATATCTTTTGAGTATGAAAAGTTTTTTTAAGAAAGAGAAAGTACTGCATCAATTTCCACACTACCTTAAAGTTGCATCCAGACTGGAGCACAGTAAAACAGCTTTCTCACCTCACCTGAGCACACAAGTAACCACTCGGTTGAGTAGACTGCTGTGGCTCAGGTCGAATAGTGCTGAAGTATAGATGCCACTTTGGAGGTATGATGCAAAAAGCGCATTACCCCTTTTTGCAGAAGCAAGGCGGGTTCCCCAAGAGGTATATTTCCATACAAGAAAAGATTAAAGAATAAAAAATATGATACTTATCCGGTAGGCAGGCGCAAGCGAAAATTCACTGAATGATTATCGCCAAATAATATACAATTCCGCCTAATTTCTTACAACCATATTTGTTTACAGTTGAACATTTTCCACATTCCGTTGAAGGATTTATCATTCGCTCCGCTTGGCAAGTTTCGATTTTTCGCTTGCTCCCGGCTAACGGATGAGTACCAAAAATATTTATTAGAGGAATCATGGCAATGGTTTAATGAGATAAAATAAAGGAATATTAAATTACAAAAACTATTCAAAAGAAATATAACTTTAAGATCAATTTGTACTTGTTGTATATGCAATAAAAGTAACATATTTCAAGCAGCTCTAATTCACTTAACAACTTCAACCAAAAATATTCTGTTACAACAAACTATGTAACTTCTGCGGGCCTTCACACCAAGAATACCTGTGCTCAAAAAGAGTAACCTTTATTAGTTGAATATATGCTACTAGGCACTCTGCAAGCTTACGCTTAGGTGCGAGATTGGCTAAAATTACACAAAATGTTAACAGTACTAGGAACTTGTACTAAATAATTCAATGGATAGATGAGTACTAGCTGCCAGGGCAGCTAGATTAGCTTCCTGCGGCATGTTAATGCATAACGTCCCCACCCCTTAACTTTTACTTCATTCTGATGCTATAATATTATTTGATATAATTTAATATTCATTAGATTTAAAGACATACCACGTATGTGGCCCACTAATGAGTTTCATGTTTTTTGATTCAGTTAAGCCTTCATTCAAAATTATCATTATTATTACTGTTTCATATCAACTACGTTTTTTAACAATGGATTTCATGTTTAATCAGTTAGGACAAATCGCCATAAATTTGATTACTAAAATCATATACCTAATTATATAAATTAAAACTAACAAAACCTGAAAAATTAAGAATCTATATGTACCTAGTTCGACTTTCAGTTCAACGGCATTCAGGAGAAAGAAGCATGACATAGAAAGAAAGAAATATACTCAGTTTTTAATATAAGTAGAGGTTTAGTGTCATGTTTTACACAATATTGTGACTGATAGTGGGATTCGCCACAGAATGTTTGCAGTTCTACACCTCTTCAACAGGAAATTACTAAACCAGATATAAATACCATGCCACTGCTCAAAAGACTAGTTTCAATAATATTTTCTGTAGCGTTTATGTTACTACTGAGAAGAAAATAAAATTGATAAATACCACACGGATTCACAATTAACCCAAAGCCACAGCTATCTGGAGCATAAGCATTCCATTAATGTTTAAAATTAAACCTGAGCTGAAATAAACTAATGTTAAGTAGGGAAATAAATTAATTAGACACAAAATGCAGGAGCAGCAAGATCAACATTTTGAAACAACAAAAGAAAATAATTTATAAAGTTCTAAAAACTAAAAAGTTAAGTTTTTTGATACTCAAAGCTTCAAATAAATAATAATAAGTCAAAAAAGTAAATAAATAAATGAAAATAAAGATCTGATCAATAAATAAAAAGCCCCGTACTTAATTCTTTTTCCGAGAATAAATGAAAAACCAATTTTTTTTTCCAAACATTGATTTTGATGAAAGCAAAATTCATATAAACATAACGACTAAAGTAAGGATTGATGACAAAATAACTTACTGTGTATCAGATACTCGTTGAATTTCAAGTGTCATCTTTTCTAGGTATCTTGTGAAAAGGAATAAATGGCTGGTACAGCTTCTTTTCAACATTAATTTTTGCATGAACAGCTAATGGACCCTGAAACATGATTCTTCGAAGCGTTCGGAACAAATGCTCGTGGCCATACATGGCGACGTGAAGCAACCCGATTTTATCATGACAAAAAATCATTTATAAGCTCACAATTAAAATATAGAAACAAATCGAGGAATATTTCCTTCTCCTTGCATTCTTCTTTCCCATCATTATTTGTAAATTCATATCCACAACAACTGGTCACGGTTTTTCTTGGAGAAAAAAATTTATTACTGCGACAACCATACCTTTCTCGTAAACATTAACACTACCATGTGCGTTTGTTTTGCATACGACTATTTTGACCAGGGTGTTCTTCTTCTCGGCGTGAAAGTACCTCTTTCTCTACTTCTTTCTACTCCGTGGCTAAGAGCTTCGATCCTACTCACGATCCTCTTACTCTCATCCATGCTTAGACGAAACCAATTTTCTGAGCAATAATTTAAAGTTTAAATGCGTCTTTGCAATCGTCTTTAATCTGCGTTTATTTAATTCATCTATAATTCAACAATGAGAGAGATTTAAACAAGAGAAGATTTAAAAGGAAAAAAAGCAGCATCAGTGCTAACTTATCTCACGCGATGTTAAAAAAAATACGGTTAATTTAGTAAAAAAACATTTTAAATAAAGATCAATGCATTGAAAATGAAACAACAGTAACAAATATAAGCGAAACGATCCTACACTGAGAAAAGTGGGTCAAAATTATAGTAAAATCAACAAATTAAAAAGCAAATCGTCTGCTTAGAAAAGCATGCGCGATGTCTTGTTTATCCTATTTGTAGCGCTCGAAGGATCAAAGGAGGACAATAAGGCAGGGATTCAAGTGAAACAGGCAATCACAAATTACAATCGCGACTGGAAATGAATTACATTAGAACGTTTCTTTATAAAAACATCGTGACGTCAGCGTGACGTTTGCCTATGAAAAACGAGCTAGATAAAACGTCACAGCCTACTTGGCGAATAAGAGGAGATCGCTGAGTGCTTGTGAGCTCTTATTGGCTCCACCCGTAGTGACGTCATGCCAATTTAAGTTGATGATAATGTAATTCACTTCCAGTAGCGATTGCAATTCGAAGCGATCGCAGTGCTGTTTCACTTGAATCCCTGCCTAAGACATTTTACTGCTGGGTTTTGACGTTCTCCAGCGTTGGC
>JAXGGA010008984.1:0-53788 GCA_038373865.1 Uloborus plumipes
TCGGAATGCCACGTCCCCTGAAGCAGATGGACAGTGATGTAAAATTAATCAACTTTTTTTTTTAGCAGAATAGGCATGTAAGTAAAACCAAAAGAAAGTTTTGATTGAAATGAATGAAAATGCTTATTGTTATACAGTTGCTTTCTTTTTTTCTCTCCAAACGAACTCGTGTCAAATAATTTCTGACTTTTTGTGTAAAAAAATTTTGAAAGAGAATTTCTTCTTCCAAATTATTGAGGGGGGGGGACGCATACCCGAATTCCATAGGCTGTGACGCTCGTGAAAGCCCCAATGTCGAAACATCTTCGGGACTACCATTTAAACCCGCTACCTTCCTCTCATGCTTTGAAACATAGCCTAAAAGTGCATTTTTAGGATTTCAATTTCTAAAATTTTGTATGGTAGAGTACACTCTTCCTTCCCTGCAGTCTCAACACATAGCCCAAAATTGCGTTTTTAAAACGTTAATACTGAAATATTTTTTGAGACAGCCTCTCCCAAACCCAGACCCTTCTCCTCTAAGAAGGCCTAAATTGCGTTTTAAATTTTTTGCGTTCTTTGAAGTTGTGTGTCGAAAAATTTCAGAAAAAACCTATTGCGTGTTTGAAACTCCAATTTCCAGGGAGTTCCTGAAGGAACCCCTGACTCTCATGATGTCATCAAAGATAGCCAAAAATTGACTTTAACTCTGAAAAAAAACCAGAGACACACCACCCTTTCTCCCTTGCGTTATCAAAAATTTCCTAAAATTGATTTCAGGTATCATTTTTGAAAATTTCTCTGAGGTTGGGGTCCTAAATCGTCCTAAATCGTCGGGGTCCTCGTATCTACCAATAATAATTTACACGTGAATGTAAAGATATTTTTAACATCTGTGCAAGCGTATTTGAATCATGCAAATCGCAATACGGTTCGCAAATTTAGTGAAGCGTATTTTCGTCTTTTTACTCCTAATAAAAGAAAATAATAGGAGAAGGGGGGGGGGCACTTGAAAGTTTTTTAACATTGTATTTCAACGTTTTGAAAGACAAACTGTCAATAAACATTGCGAATGTTAAAATTTAAGCAGTGCACTCCTCCTTCCCTTGCCATCTTTTATTTCATCCTGATAAAGTAAGTTTTTTGTTTAAATGGAAAGCATATCACTATTTATTGTGTTTATTGTGCGCATATTTTAACTCGTACTGCACTGGGTCCCGCACCACCCCTGTATGTCACTAAATATTCAACTATCATATTTGCTCAATTTTTCTCTTCCATTTAAGTCATCGACGTAAAACAAAACATTACTTTATCCATTATAATTTATTTTTTATCAGTGAGATGCTTGTAAAACCTAGAATATACGTGATCCATGCTTAAAAAGAAAAGAGCGGAGTAGAATTTACGACTCTTACTCAAATTTTTGCGACTGAAATCTTCGGCGACAGCATTACTGAAGCAAAAGATAAAAGATTCCATTTAAAGACATATAATCAATTTTTCCAGTCATTGCAAACCAGTGACCGATATCAACAAGTCTTTTCAAGAAGTCGTCAACCCAAAATTAAAAACTCATCAGCTTTATATAAATTTCATTTCAACCTGGGCGATCCTCCTATTTGATTACCATAACTGTCATTCTCCTACATATCCAGTTGATTTTCGGTGTCTGTCTTGACGGGTCTTGCTACGGGGCTCTATTGTGCAACAGTGGCTTTGAAATCACGAGTATGACCTGTTTTCCCCATCTTGGCCCCCTAATACACTCGACCTCAATAAGGTCTGCGCTGCCGGCAAATAGAAAAGTTTCAAACTGTTTTCAGTACGGTTGTCACAATCACTTCTGACACCATGGCTACATGGATTTGCGTGTCGGATATCACTATCAACATGGAAGAGCACACTTCCCCCTTTCCTGTTAGTAACCCCTCTCGAAGGAGGAGCAACTCTTTGACGATCAGGTGTGCGATTATTTCAACTTTATTTTGGGTTTGTTAAAATAGATTAAGTGCGTAATGGGAATTGCAAACATTTAAATTTGCCGTGCTTAAAATTGAAATTTTATCCTTCGCCTTTGATATTTAATTTTTAGATTATTAAAGTAAATACATTTGATCATTACTTGAGCATATTTGTTCTAGTGATAAAAAGTAATTTCTTTTTATCAAATAATTTTTTGAAAATCTTTCGACTAAAACTAAAGAAAAATTAACATACACTCACACGCGTATATATATATATATATATATATATATATATATATATATATATATATATATATATATATATATATATATATATATATATATTAGTGTGGGCCGAAAATGATTTTTTTTCGATGATGGGTAATGCGGAAAAAGTTGCCATTGGGGGAGCAAAGTGCACAGAAAAAAATTGAAATTTTTTGGTCAATTTCTTGATCTGCCCAATTGCGTTGAAGTTTAGAAAAAAAAAAAAATCTGTGTTCCTTAACGGATAGGACGTAAAATGCGATAGGAGGCATAGAAATTCCATAAAAATTTTGAGGTCTGTGGTATAATTCCTTCTTTTGCTAAAAATGCTTAGAAGATTTGGCAATGACCTGTTTTTTTCTACGCTTTAAATTAAGTTTTGTCAAAACATTAAAAGGCTGTTTTCGCCGTACTAATATATATATATATATGTGTGTGTGTGTGTGTGTGTGTGTGATATATTACGATTACAAATTGAATTTTGTAGTCTAAAATAATTGCTTGTGTATATTTTAACATTGCAGAATTGTCTTCTAAACTCGAAAATGTTGATGATGTGCTATTATTGATTATTCTATTTATACGCCGCCACGCACCAGATATGCAATATGTTCACTTAAACTGCCTCCCCTCCCCCATTTGCACCTCCTTTGACTCCTCACTTTTTTGGTGCACCAGCCACCTATGTGACCACTTATAGTTGATGGTTGGCAATATCTCTACGAAATTGAATTCTTTGAACTGCGGTTGTATCTGTATAGTCCATCTTCGTAACGAAATGGACGGTATGGGGCTCACGCAAACATCTAGAGGGGGTAGGGGGAGAGGTCAGTAGCGTAGCCAGGATTTTTTTTCGGGGAGGGCTGACCGTGGTGCAGTTAGAACTTCCCCCCGTGGCTAATCTGTATACATTTAATATTTATTACGCCTATAAACCCCCTTCCCCCCTTTCCTTGTCGTGT
This sequence comes from Uloborus plumipes, assembly GCA_038373865.1. Classification (NCBI taxonomy): domain Eukaryota; kingdom Metazoa; phylum Arthropoda; class Arachnida; order Araneae; family Uloboridae; genus Uloborus; species Uloborus plumipes. The sequence goes on from JAXGGA010008984.1 coordinate 3,176, forward strand.
CCGTGGGGGCTGTTTTTTGCCTAATTTATTTGCTAATTTTCTAACTTTCCTTCACATCAACTACGTTATAATTATAACATCAGAATTTATTAGAAATAAACAATTCATTTTGAACTATTAAAAAAGAGAAATTCATCAAAGCCATTACGTGCAAGCAAAGAAAAACTGCACGGGAAGTTCATTAAATACTAAATCAATTTTAGATCAACTTAACTTAAATTTTTCGGTGAGACAGTTTTATCGACACAAATCAATAAAAACATGTAAAAACATAGTAACATTATTTTTTATGAAAAAGTATTGAGTAAAAAGTAGGTAAAATAACAGCACCAGCAGTAGTAATTAATTTATATATTTATGAATAATAATTTTGATAAATAGCAACACACCTGAAAATGTTCTTAAGCCCTAACGGATTTTCTGGAGAAGAATAAACAAACACGAAAGGAATAGGAATGTGAGTTGAGCATAAACAAACAAAATTCCTAGCGAACATAGCGAAAACTTCTTAAAAGATTGTCACACTTTAAAAATGTATTTACAAAGTTTTTTTTTTTGCTTAAAAACGGAGAATAAAAGAGATCCGAATTTTTTTCTGGAATGACGACACAATATTGTTGAATCGTCAGGAAGTACAGTGAACTCTCACTTATACGCTGCCTCATTTATGCGCCTTTTTCACATATACGACGATTTTAAATGGTCCCAGCACATTCCATAGAAAAAATATGATAGTATGTTTCGTTTATACGTCGCTCTAAATATCAATATTTCACTTATGCGCAGAATTTTCCGTAAAATGTAAAAAAAAATAGTTATTTTATAAAAAAAACAAGCATTTTCTTCACTTTCCTCTTAAATCTTTTGCCTGTATTGTTCACGGAAAGCATTTTTTCCGCGTGAACTAGAGTTCGGAGAGAGACAATTGCCTATTATGGATCGTTTTGAAGGGAACAATTTGTAATTAGGTATGCTACAATTTTTGTTTTCTCTTTATCATTGTAGTTACATTACAATAATTGCCAACCGTAGTAATATGTCCTTCGTCTATATAGAAACATTATAATTCATTCTCTCATTAGAACCTATGTCGCATTTTAGTCTTTTAAATAGGCTTGTTCACTTATACGTCTCTTTCACTTATGAGCCTTTTTCTGTTGACCCCTTGGGCCGGCGCATAAGTGAGAGTTCACTGTAGTTAAAAATCTATCAGGTTGCTTAATTTCTTTAATAACATTCTAAAAATAGTACACACTTTGGATTTTAATTAAAGCACTAAATTGAGCCTTCTAGCCTTTCCACTATTTGCGGTGACACATTTTCTGATTTTTCATCGAAACAAGGACAATAGTCCTAATCGAAACCACAACCGAGAGCTAAAATTTCGGGGAGGGCTGCAGCCCCCTCAGCCCCCCCTCTCGCTACGCGCCTGGGAGAGGTATAACAAAAAGACCTTTTTTCCTCCCTCAAAACGGGCCATTTACCAATTTATGCATCAGCACGTGTGTTTAAACAAAATTATTATAATTTTTTTAATTGACTTTTTTTATATTGCTTTTGACAGACGAAAGAAAAGAAAGAAATGAACACTTCAAGGAGAAGAATTGGAGTAATTTTTTCTGCCCAAATTTGCATGAGTACATTTTGAGCTAATTTTAAATAAGAATAACATTTTTAAAGAATTTCATACAATTTACTTTTACTCAACATTGCTTTAAGAACTGTGATTTGCTTTACGTCTCCCATAGACCCCCCATTAGACATAAGCAAAAATATATTTCTTATGAGTGCATTATAAGTCGGGGCAAATATGAAATATGTTACATAATATATGCATTGTTTAATTTATTGCTGACCCTGTTCCTTTTGGTTGAAGAATTCAGTGTTCCGTTCGGTCACTTCGGAAAACGGGACGTTTCTGTATGTGTGGAGACAACGGGACGGGATACCTGTAAACGGATTGTCAGGTTCAAATGGGACGTATGACCACCTTAGGTTGATTTTTTATAGAAAAATCTGGATATAGCATTTTTGATATCAGCTGAATTTTCATATATTTTTTTAAATATAGTAATCAGAATGAAAGAAAATCAGATGGTATGATGCCGGGTGAGTATGATAGGTGAAGCAATTCATCGAAATGTATTTGGGGAGGGAGGGGTGCGGCATAAACAGTGTTGTCCTGTGCAATCATGTTTTAGAATGACCCATTTTCTGCGAATAATCGGTGGAATAAATGCTCTCGACATTACATCATGTGATTTCATTTTGTTCTTATAGCTTAAGCTCTTTTTAAGGGACAAAAACGTGAAAATTTGACTCATATCCAAAATACAAACATTTTACTCAAAAACTAACTGCTTTCTATCCATCTGAGATAGAAAATTTTCGTACGATGACAAAATCACTCTCACAATCACTATACAGAAGTGTTGATAAGTAGGGTAATTATCTAATTGATTGAAAGCACAGCAAAACTTTAATAATTTTTAAAAATGTCACTACTTTACGATCCTCCTAATACTTAAGCAGCAATCGTGGTATTGCTAAATCATGAAATGTAGAATTTCTCTAGCTTATTTTTCTGTCGCTATGCGCGATATTTCTGCGAAATATTCCTTCATCAAAGTCTATGAACTGCACCCCCTCATTTTAAAACGTATTGTGAAGGTTCATGACGAAGAATAGATTCAACGTCTAATTTGGCAGAATTCTGATCTAAGTTTCCGTAAATATACTATTTAAACTTGCTGCTGAATTGTGAACTGTTGTTAAAATCAGAAAAGAAAATTTTTTTGTGATAAACCACAGAATGTTTTGAAAAATCTTTCAACAAAATAAAGCATCAATTTCAATTTTTTTTTTATTTTATTACGCATTACGTTAATATATAGCATCAAAAGATGAAGGCCCATAAGCTGAGTTGATCAAAGCGGCCTGCAAATATGCAAAACTCGTGGGTCCGATTCCCCCTTGCCAGAAGAATGTCAATTTGGATTGTCTTATTTTCCTTTATCGGAATTTTGATTCAAATTTCTGTGAATACAAAATCTAAACTCCATTACAGGGTTCTAAACCACAGTTGTTCTTAAAAAAAAATGTATTTTTCATGCGAAATATCAATATCATCATATATTATACCTCAAATGTTTTTTTTTTTTTGTGGAGGGGGCGGTATGGCATAACTTCCTGAATAATTTTTCAAACTTCATAAGGCTTCATTTTGAAGATTTTCTTTCCCTTTCTTTCAGTAAAATATGAAGAAGAAAATCACATTTTAATTGTTTTCAAAAAAGTGTTCTTTAAAATCAGATATTTAAATTGCCAATGCCGAGCACAAATTCTTCTCAAGGATCTAACTTTTATCTTTCTAAAAATTAACAGTATAAGTCTTAGTAGCAAGTATAATTGATGGGCTTGGGAGATGAAGGAGTTGTGTGACGAAACAGAAATTGCGAGTATTTAAAGTTCAAATTTTTATTGTTGCAGTTGTTGTAGCTTTTTTGTTTTCTGGTTTTGTCGTTAGTATACGTATTAAATTGATCTAATGACATCTACTTTTTCATGTACCAAGTTTTATTTGCTTACCTGTATGCATTGCTTACTATTGTCCAGAGTGTTCTTTTTTTTAAATGAAACCTAGCCCGAGCCCCTTCATCCTCCAAGCCCCTTCAATTATTTACTGATATAATTTTAGACTTTTACAAGGGATGAACAACCAGTTCAAATATTTTATTTTCCATTTACATTACTCTATGTACCGCAGGTATTTTTCTGAGATAAAGCCAATGAAAATAACGATACTCTTTTTTTCTAGGTCTACTGATAAAGTGATCCGAGTGAGCTTAGCACATTTTGAATCTGAACCTGATGATATTCTAACCGACGATCGAGAGATAAATATTGACTATGCTAGAGACATTTATCTTAAGGTTAAAGTACAAGATGTGTATTTCCCTCTTGAAATGGCTTCCAGGCTTATTAGAACGAAGGCGACCGTAACGGGGCTTCGTTCTGTACAAAACCTTAGTTCTTTAGCTGTTCCATCGACGCTTGAACAAGTTCCTGAGGACTCTGAGATCAAATCAAAGTCAAAAATATTTGCTTCTGATGATTGGAAAAGGTGAGTCAGAAAATCCACTTTTTTACTAATTTCTTTTTACGTAGGGGGAATATTTTAGCGAACAACTGAAACAATGGCAATTCTGTGCGATTTTATTGTTGTGCTGTATTTTGTGGCAAATTTCTTACTCTGTGTAATATGCTTTCAAAAGTTAAATGCGTGTTTATGAAATCTAAATTCTGAGCCCCTGAACTCGTTAATTACAAGAAAAAAAACCATAGGAAATAAATTTAAAATTAATTTATTGTGCAAAAAGTGAAGGTAATTAGTACGTAAAGCTGTTTTTTTCTCCTTTAAAATCATGATAGAGCTACATTGATGACTAATAGTTCAATTTCATGGAAGACTTTTATGGTTGCAAATATTGTAGTAGAGCGCTTATTAACCTTTTTTGTCCCACGGACCGGTAAATGTTTGTGAAAACATTTTAAGAGGTTTATTTTCTTTTGAGAAAAAACTTTACAAAATAGTGAAGAGTAGGGATGTTTCTGAGTTTTCAATTTTCATACGATCGAACAACATACATGAACAGCATAGGTAGAAAAAAAAGCGATAAAGTAGTTTCTTTCTTAATTGATTTTTAAAATTCAAGCGACGGTGACGTCATGAGGCTGAGTTGATTTTTCGCCAGCCAATAGAGTGGGAAGTTGTGTGTATTACCTTGACCGGAAACGGGTTTTTTTCGCTCTTTCGCAACGCTGTTTCTTCGGGCTACCGTAACAAGCAAAACTCGCCAAGTAATGCCTTTCTAAAAATTTGAATATGGTTGTCGCCGCAAAAACTTAAAAAATCATCGCTGACTGGTAGTTGGATTCTCGGACAGGTTATCGGACAGGCCTTTGACGAATCCAATTTCCATAGTGAATTAATAGATTTAAACTAATTGATAACGGAAGGGAAAAAAACTCAGCAATGAAAAAAAGACAGTTTTGCTGCAATGCAATTTTCGTGTGTGAAAGGCAAAAATTACAACCATCAGACGTAGCTAGTTTCGTTTCTCCAGGCGTGATTTTTTGAGCGTGGATTTTTTAAAAATTCATTAAAAGTCAAGCATTGTGTTTTAAAAATCTTCGATGGTGAGTGTTTGCGTTTTGTAAGTCTCTGAACAATAGCTAGTAGTCGAAATTGGAATATTTAATAGGTTGAAACTTCCCTTTTGTTGCTTGCACCTTTTTTGTCATCATTTGTCAACAGTAGTAATTTAAGTAAAGATGAGCAGTTATTGAGAAATGGATTTACTGAGCAGCTTCTTTTCCAAATTATGCTTTAAAAAAAAACTAAGAAAAATGACAGAAAAATATGAAAAATAAAATAATTGCAAAATCGTGTCCAGTTAAAAGACGTTACAAGTGAAAATAAAATCACCTTCAAGACTTGCGAAGTGTAAAAAGAAAAAAAAATCAGTTCTAACTTGGGATGCACCCATAGGCATATTAATATTTTACTGATTAATTATATAATGAGAGTGATATTTTGTACTGCAATTTCTCCATTGATATTTTTTCCTTAAATTACAATTTCGACTCTTCATATAATTAGTTAATAGTTTGTTTATTTGTATGAACGATGATTTAATTTTATTAATGTTCACTATTTTCCCTTTAAAATATTGCTTCAAAATTTTATTCAGCTTTTATAAACGAAATTTCTTATTAGTGTTACTAAAAAAGATTTTATTGTTACCTAGACATGAAAATTCAAATACCATCTGGTTAGTAGACCGTTGTCTATAGAATATTTTGTTTAGAGCAAATTTTTTACTGTTAGTAGCGATTTAATGCAGCTCTTTTATCTTTACGAAAATTATATGGCAATCTAAAAATACTATGCTAAAGGTTGGGTGCATAGAAAAGTATTGACACATGAGATGTGCAGATCAATGTAAAACAGAAATATTAAATCCAAAAAATTAACATTGCTTCAAGTGTTCAGAAAATGAAAAGAAACAATATTTCTTATGACGCGTATTTAACAATGCTAAGAGTTTTATTGAATAAAAAAAGGTAGCGATCTGAAAAGAAAATTACAAAATTTATGTTGCAATTATTTGACAAAGCAATAAACACAGTATAGTCCAGCTTAACATTGCTAGCACTCTGTCTTGGACCAGTCTATATCAAAAAAGGTTGAAAACTAGGGAAGCATGTGCTGTTGTCATCAAGCGTAGGCGAAACAAGTATTTTCCGTTAAGTACAGTTGTTAGTATACGACCAGAAATAAATTTCAATTGAAAACTGGCACGTAACTCTCAAATAAGATCCACATTGGGGGAATCTTGATTTGCTTATTGCATTTGCTGCCATTTTCTACGAATTCGATGATTTTATCCTTTCCAGACTTTTTCTGAAGAGCAAAAAAGAAAAACTTTTGAATCGGAGTTTTCTCTCATGTATTTTGGGGGCAGACGGAACTGACAGGCACATACATATATACGAAGGCTGTTGGAAAAGTATCCGACTTCATTTTTTGCGTAAAATCTTGATGGATATGAATCGACCGTGCTTGCAATGAGCTGACTTTAAACCTTTCTGCGAATGGGTGATTTTTTTCCGTTCTTCACTAACTTCAGTTGCTATTAAGCAGAGTTTAAAGGACTTCAAGTGTAGTGCCCTCGTCAGTTTTTTCCTTTTCAAGTAAAATGACGAAACGCCTAGAGCATCACTAACCTCTTTCTTAATCACCTCCTGCGTTTGGGGAACAGCTAGAAGTCACAAGCAAGCACGTATCTAGAACTTTGTTTTTTTTTTTTTGGGGGGGGGGGGTCCAAAGCGGCACGAAAGCTAAATCAGAAGTATTAATTGTTAGTTACATTAACACTAATCCAATTAAAACTATAATAGTTATTAATGTATGATATTTAACTTAAAATTTAATTAATTAATTAAAATTGATAGCGCCATTAATTATAATTAATTAAAAAAATTGCCTTGGTAAATACATTTTTGGCAATTTATCAAAATTCTACATGAAATCTGCAGAAAGTTTTCAGATTTCCGTGAAATTTCTTCATTAATTTAAAGATACCTGCAGCAAATCTGCAGTATTACATTTGGAGGTTCTTGCATTCTGAATTGACTCGGAACTTGAAAACTTCTTACTTAATGAGAATACTTAAAGGAAAAAAGGTCCGTCTGTCTTCATTGTGGTTTCTTGGGTTAAGTGATGAGGACTGAGATAAAGGACACATGGTTTCCGGTTTGGGGTGGGGGGGATCCGAGCCTCCTGGAGCCCCCCCCCCCTTAAATACGTCCTTGGTCACAAGGAACTATATCAGGAGAATAAGGGGCCTATTGGATAACAAGAGTCTGTTTTTACGCCGAAAAACCAAATGATGAACAAATTTTATAAACCTAAAATAACTTCAAAAATATTATAAGCTCAAAAAGGTGAAATTGCATGCACGTGCTTAGGGATTACAAAAACCCTCTTTCAATACGATTTTGTGGATGAAAGAACTTCCAATAAAAGCGAGTGTAATTCATACTCAAATAAACGCATTTGCAAGTGTCATATATACGAGTATATATATATATATATACACTAAAGTGACAAAAGTCATGGGATACCTCTTAATATCGTGTCGGCCCTCCTTTTGCCCGGCGAAGTGCAACAACTCGACGTGGCATGGACTCAACAAGTCGTTGGAAGTCTTCTGCAGGAATATTGAGCCATGCTGTCTCGATAGACGTCCATAATTGTGAAAGCGTTGATGGGGCAGGATTTTGGGCACGAACAGACCTCTCGATGGTGTCCCATAAATGCTCAATGGGATTCATGTCGGGCGATCTAGGTGGCCAAATCATTCGTTGGAATTGTCCAGAATTTTCTTCAAACCAATTGCGAACAGTTGTGGCCCGGTGACATGGCGCATTGTCATCCATAAAAATCCCATCGTTGTTTGGGTACATGAAGTCCATGAATGGCTGCAAGTGATCTCCAAGTAGCTGCACATAAGCATTTCCAGTCAATGTTCGGTCCAGTCGCACTAGAGGAATGCCATGAAAAAACAGCCCACACCATTACGGAGCCACCACCAGCTTGAACAGTGCCTTGCTGACAGTTTGGGTCCATGGCTTCGTGGGGTCTGCGCCACACTCGAACCCTACCATCGGCTCTTACCAGCTGAAATCGTGACTCATCGGACCAGGCCACGGTTTTCCATTCATCTAGGGACCAACCGATATGCTCACGTGCCCACGAGAGTCGCTGCAAGCGATGTCGTTCTGTCAGTAAAGGCACTCGAGTCGGTCTTCTGCTGGAATAGCCCAAGAAATCCAAATTTCTCCGCACAGTTCTAGCAGACACGTCCATTGTACGTCCCACATTGATTTCTACGGTGATTTGACGCAGTGTTGCTTGTCTGTTAGAATTTACGACTCTTTGCAGACGTCGCCGGTCTCGATCTTTAAGTGCAGGCGGTCGACCACTGCGCTGTCCATGGTGGGATGTTATGCCTGAAATTTCATACTCTCGGCACACTCTTGACACAGTGGATCTGGGAATGTTGAATTCTCTAACGATTTCCGAAATGGCATGACCCATGCGTCTAGCTCCAACTAACATTCCGCGTTCAAAGTCTGTTAATTTCACGTCGTGCGGTCATCATCACGTTAAAACCTCTTCACATGAATAACTTGAACAGAAATGAAAGCTCTGTAAAAGCACTGCGCATTTATACCTGTTCTATGCGATGCTACTGCCATCTGAAAATTTGCATATTGCTATCCCATGACTTTTGTCACTTCAGTGTATATATATATATATATATATATATATATATATATATATATATATATATATATATATATATATATATATATATATATATATATATTATATATATATATATATCGGCCCCGCTTAATTGAATACTGTCGGTTCCAAGAAATTTAATTTGAATAAGCGGGGTATTTGATTAAGCGGGGAACATTTTTTTACCTTTCCATTTTGACAATTTTAGTCTCAAAACGTAGTAATAACGAAAAAAAAAAAAAAGCTATATAAAGGAAATAATTAATGTTACTGGTAAAAAGATTTTGAAATAAGAAAAGTTAACAACAAAAAAGTGCAATAATTGAGTATAAATATTGTACGGTCATATGAAAATCATAAAAAAGTAACTTGCAACTTGTGCTACAAAAAAATTGTTTTTCGCCTTTCACTTTTATTTTCTGAAGCTGTTCACAATAGTGGTTTGTTTGCTCCAAGGTCTTGTGGAAACACTTTTATTTTATTCTACATTTTTCTTAGCAAAATTTTTTGCAAAGGAAGATAAAAATATTATTCGATTATCCGGGGAAATTGTTCGATTAAACGGGGATATTTAACATTGTGTCAATAGGGAAATGTTCGGTTCCGGACGGTTTTATTCGTATAAGCGGGTATTCATTTATCCGTTACCCGATTAAGCTGGGACGACAGTATATATATATATATATATATATATATATATATGTATATATATATATATAAATAAATAAATAAATAAATATATATATATATATATATATATATATATATATATATATATATATATATATATATATACAGGGTGTCCACTCCAATCGTGGACCAATAGCTAATTTCTAAACCGTTAGGGATAAGCATATAGTTTATTTAGGAAAAAATCTCAAAATTATGAAAGGAATTTTGGGTCTATAATGTTTTTCAAAAAATCAAATTTTGAAAGAGTTACGAAATTTAAATTTTTATACAGCCCCCCAGTCCTATCAATCATATTTAGTAAAACATTCTTGACACTGTAACGTTTAAAACTAAAAAAAAAATCACTCTTCTACCACAAAAATTGACCGAGTTATGAGGTTTTGAAAAATCAAGATTTTGCATTGTTTCATGACGTCATCGAGAGATCGCTTAAGGGACCGTATGCGAAATCCTTCAAAATCTTGATTTTTCAAAACGTCATAACTCGGTCAATTTTTGTGGTAGAGGAGTGATTTTTTTTAGTTTTAAATGTTGCAGTGTCAAGAATGTTTTACTAAATATGATTGATAGGACTGGGGGGCTGTATAAAAATTTAAATTTCGTAACTCTTTCAAAATTTGATTTTTTGAAAAACATTGAATAGACCCAAAATTCGTTTCATAATTTGGAGATTTTTTCCTAAATAAACTATATGCTTATCTCTAACGGTTTAGAAATTAGCTATTGGTCCACGATTGGAGCGGACACCCTGTATATATATATATGTATTTTAACCTCTCTTTCTTAGTGTTGATAATGCAGTTAAAAGGATTTTCAAGAATGAGGACTTGTTGGCCATACAAGGAGAATTTTTCAAATTGCATCAAAACGTAGAGTAAGTCAAATTTAATATTAAATATTATAGCGTATTTTTAATTTAAGAAATTTGTGAAAGCTTTTTAAATTACATTTTCAGTAACTATTCTTTGATATGAATTGTGATAGTTAACTTGATGTTTTGAAAGTAATTAACTCTGATTGTTAGATTATGTTTGGGTTATTGTATCTATTTTAGGCGTTATAAAAAAAGAGGTGCTAAAGAGGGGAGAAACAGTATCTAGCAGGAGCTTTTAAGGCAGCTTGGCTACCAGAGAAAATTTTTATAACCTTACCAGTTGAACCACGATCAAAGCCGTTAATTGTACTTGCCAAAATGGCTAAGATTTCAACCTGGTAAACCATAGCCAATTTCCCAAGCGAAAATAACAGTTTTGTTTCGCTGCTACTGCAATACGCAGCGGAACCAGTGCCGAACGACATATTTTCGTGGGTTTAGCAATACTTTTTAAGCCAGTGATATACCCGGAGGCGGATTTTCTATCGTCAATTTCTCCGCTAATTTTATTGATTTAATTGATAAGACTTGATCCATCAAATCTGCTTTTGAAATAGAAATAATCAACGTTTTGTCACACAAAATTTGCAAAAATATGCAGACACGTGTTTCGGGGTTAAAAGGAACCTCTTTTTCAATGCAACGAAGTGTGAGCTTTGAGATAAAAAGTCATCATAGATTTGGCAATCATATTCTTTACATGTAGAAGGATTTGTGATGTTGGCCATTTTAAAGCAAAAAAAAAAGAAATTTGAAGACCAAATTGATACTTATCACAGTCGTTATGATGTCTTCGCATACAAAAAGCTTCATTTGCTATAAGTAAGCACTCATCTTTCACTTTTAACACCGACCTTGCTATAATACAGTGGCGTAATCTATGGGGGGGCATAGGGGGGCAAGTGCCCCCCTACTTTTTTTGGTCCAGGGCAGAGTTATTATTTTGCCCCCCTAGTTTTTATGTGAAAATTTTTTTTTCAATTTTTGTCAAATGATGCATACCTTATTTTCAAACGAGAAAAAATGTAATTTAATAAATGTAACCATTGTAGGAAAAGACGGGACACAGAGACAGTCTCGGTACAAGGAAGCAACCTCTCTTTATGATAGCGAGCCCCCACCCCCTGTTCCTCGGAAACTGCTTAAGCAATAAATAGGGTCTGATTTTATCCATAAGACCTCCCTAGACATACATGGTCAAACAAGCGGCTCTGAAAGGACAAAATCTATTTAATTTACGTTGCTTAAGGTATCTTTGAAAAAAGCAATTTGAACGAAAAAAGATGATAAAATTGCATAATAAAACAATACTTGTAGCTGATACTTGAAAGTTGTTTGGGAAATCTAATTGATGTTTCCCTTTTTCAATTTCTTTTTATTATTTTTTAAAGAAACATTTACATGACATTTTTTTAAATAAATGTTACAGTACAGTCCCCCCTCCCCCCTCGACTCTGTTTCAGATTAGCCCTCTCTCTGTTTTTACTTTCCCTTTTTTTTTTAATTGCAACACTGACAATCCGCTGTAGTTATTTAGACGTAGCTGAAGCCCGGAAACACAGCTCTGATTCCATTGATTCTACAGTTTAAGAAGCTGACCTACGGTGGGCATGATTCCCTTGAGAGCCGGCTCCCGAGTTAATGCTCAAGGTGGTCTTTCAGCTTTGACGGTTCCTTGGATCCTTGATGGTTTCGTGGAAGTCAGTCCCTTTAAAGTTGTGAGAAGGACTTGAAGCTTATCTTGGTATAGAGTTAAGATAGTGTTCTTTAACATCTGTCATTATTTATGGAAGCTATTGGCTATTATTAGTTTCTTCCACTATTTTATGGATCAGACTACCATGGAAGGCGTATGGGAATATCTAACTCATTCCCACGATTTTTCACTCAAGTTATGTATAACTGGACTGGAGCCCTCTGTAAGTTTTCTTTAAGATGTACTCTAGGGTGGTTCACAAATCTATGGTAAAAAAAAAAAAAAATTGTCCTAGAGGTCGCGGCGGTGGCTCATTTTTTTTACCTTTATCCACCCTAATTTTGCACCAAATTTTCAACCTCCTACTTAAATAAAAAGACGGTGCTCAAAGCTCAAATAGTTCTCCGGTTTTTGTCAATTTCAAAGGGTTTTTCGGTTGAGCGGCAAAAAAAAAAAAAAAAAAAAATCCAGGTGTTTTGCTATCATTCCTGCTGATTCTTATGTTTAATGATTCCCTGAATCCCAATATGGCTACTCTTTTCCCCCATTGCCTCCAACTTTTCGAAAATAGCGCCCCATTCCCCTCCTATATTCACCAGATTTCGACAATTTTATAAATATATTTTGGAGGGGAAGGAAGCATTAGATTTTATATTAACATTCTTTTATAGGGCTAGAGAGGTGAAAAGTCTAAAATAATAAACACTTTTTGCAAGTTATGAGACTAATGGGGGTATTTTCCCCTCCCCTCCGTAAAATATTTAACATATCATCAACAACTCATTTTTGCAGCTTCGAATTTGTACACTTATTTTTTTTTTTTTTTGGTGCAACATAATTCTTGAATTATTTGAACATTTTCCTCAGCAATGTTATTCACCATTATTTATTTATTTTAATTTTTTTCTTTTAATTCTGTGATTGATATTATATTTGCATTCGTTGGAGCGTAGGACAAAGAATGTTAGAAAATAATCCCTAATATTCATGTTTGAAAAAAATCCCTAATATTCATGTTTGAAAAAAATCCAATTGTTCTGTACTATACTTGTTTCACATCTTTATTCTTGTAATAACTTGCTTTTCTTTCAACTAGAATTTGACACGAAAAACTAAGTCAAACTAATTAATTCACCAGGAAGGTGTCACAAGTACTTTAATAAAACTGTCCTACTTGTTATTTCAATTTCCAGGTCGTTCATATCTTATAAGGTTTTCCCGAAGTTCAGATATTCCCAGAAGTTTTAATAGCAAATAAAGCATCTATTAATGTTCAATCTATTTGTTTTACTGTACAAAAAGGCGCTTAAACTGTAGAAAGTGTTGTACGTAGGTTTTTTCTCTCATGATTAAATGAAAAATCTCTTTTTTTTTATAGGAACATAAATATTTTGCGGCATATAAGAGACTGGATTTTCAAGGATAAGCTCCCTAATTGACTAATAATAACTAATTATCTCTTTATAATCAGCAAGAGTGATCATAGATTTTTAAAAAGCTTACAGTTGAAGTTTCAAACTTGTTAAAGTATTTTTAAAGTTTGATGTGCAACATTCTTTTTATTTATTTATTTTTTGTTTGTTTAATTCTTTGCTAAACATTTTTTCGCTTTAAAGTTATTAAAAAGAATAGAACTTGTGAGAAATATGTTGGCCAAAGTAAGCATGAAGTAAATATCTTTGCCTAAATTTCAGATTAGTTCTATGCCAGACCAGCTACAATAGTTTATTTTGTGCAATTAGTTTTTATAATTTAATTCATTCGCTATAATATGAGAACATTGACAAAATCATAAGCAAATGCTAAAAGCGTTATAGTTACATCATTTATGCTTTATACTAGGGATGCACCGATAAGCAAATTGGCCAATTACCGATTAATCGGCTGAGTCGATTAATGATAAGGACGATTGTTTTTCTACTACCAATTTTACAGTCATTGTTTTTTCTCTCTTATACAATTCCAAGTTTAGTAATAGTAAGATTTTTTTTACATTTTCCTAGTTTTCACAATGTAATTTCAATATGTTATCAAATTTCTTTGAACCAATTTTCATATTATTGTCAATAATATTATTAACACATTGTTAGTTATATTAATTGGACATAAACATTAAAAAAAGGGGGGGAGGGGGAGTCTGTGGTGAGCACTTCAATTTAGGAGTACTTTTAAGTCGTATTTTTTAATAATTTGTAGCAATTTAATTCACTACTTTTATTCTTTGAAAATTAAAGGTTATCTAAAAGCACTGTGCTAAGAAGAAAACTATCGCCACATGAAAAATGTGGTGCAACATTGTCTATGTATATTTATTCAAAGTAGGAGAATACATTCAAAAAAAAACTTTATGTCAACTGTAAGGATCATTATTAGTGTTAATAAAATTATCCATCATTGTTTCTTAATGAATGTATACTTTAAAGAATAATATTTGAAAAATATCTTTTCGGCCGATTAATCGGCCCGATTTTGCTGATAATTAATAATCACAAAGTGGCCGATTATTTGCATCCCTACTTTATACTCTATCTTCACTATTTTCCACCGAATTCTTAATTCTATCTGCAAAGTTAAAGTAACTAGTCGTAACTATAATCGGATTTGCTGCAATAATTTTATTATTAGTCGGTGTAGGTATGTTTTATCAGACAGAGTAACATTTGGACAGGTTATTTTTTTATTTTTTTTTAATTAAGCTTTGAATATAGTAATGATTTCCTTTTTAGGAATATACTCCGTTCCAAAACAGGGACTTTCCTCTCTGACTGCTATAAAGTAAGTTTCATGACTTAGCTACTCAAATTATATGCAACTCTCCTCATCTTCGTACATTAATCTTACAAGTAAACTTGTTACTTTCGTTGATACAAATGTGTTTCATTTTCAGTTTTAAATTTAAAATGTATTATATTATAGATGAACCACCCAATTATAGGCAGCAAATTATTACTGTTATATAGTTATATCATTCTCAAAATTGTGTTTTGTGAATATGGTATATGTAAGGAAGTTCATGCTGAATAAATATCCAACCAAATTTTCTATTCAAAGTAAGACGATCAATACGTTAATTCAGAGAACTAAAAATATTAATGCTTAACAGCGAAAATGAAACTTAGGTTATCACTTGAGGTATAAAGACACTAAAATAAAACTGAAATAAATCATTTTTTCATTATTAAGATAGGTCATTTTCATTTTACATACTATTCTAAATACATTTTTAACATATATTGCAACTTAGTACAGATGTAGTGCATGAACTGAAAGCGGAAACATTTCTCTAATTGCCTCTTCGAAGCTCGAATCGAATCTTCAACTAATCAATTAATAAATAAACAACTAAAACTTTAAAGATTTCTTTTTTCTTTGCAGGAATGGATTACGAAAGAAATGATTCCTGTAATTGGAAAGCTGAAAAGACTTGATAGTAAGTGCGCATATAAAATATAAACAATGAACGCTTGTTAAGAAATGGAAAGGAAAAACGAAATAATATAAATATATATATACACTGGAGGAAAAAAAATATCCCAACACTAAGAAGAAATTACTGTAGAGTAATGAAATTTGGGTAATGCAATTGTCTAGTTAATATGTTTAATTGATTAAATGTACAAGATCACTGGATAATTTAAGCTCAAGAAAATGCTGTGCGAATATGAAATTATGTTACTTTAATAGCCGGTGTAACCTCCAGAATTTTGAAGGTAAGCCTGAAAGCGTGCATGTATTGTGTCATACAGGTACCAAATGTCACTTTGTGGTATGGAGTGCCATGCTTGTTGCACTTGTTGTGTCAATACTAGGACAGTCATTTATGATTGTGGATGATGCTGGAATTGCCGTCCAATAATACCCCTTACATGACCAATTGGAGACAGATCTGGGGATCTTGCAGGTCATGATAACATGTCAACACTCTGTAGAACACATTGCGTTACAGCAGCGGTGTAAGGGCGAGCGTTATCCTGTTGGAGAACTCCCCCTTGAATGCTACTCATGAAGGAGTCATTCCATGTCAAGTGGACTAGTGGTCCCCAACCGACCATCTCCGATTTGGATCAAATTTTACAGAGGTGTAGACATACCTATGAAACTAACCTGTGCAAATTTTTAGCTTTCAAGATCCAAATCTGGAGGAGCTAGGATCCCTCAAAAAAGGTGGTCCAAAATGGCGGATGAGCTTCGCGAAACGAGTTGCAATTTTTAGGTCAAGGTTGCAGAAAATTTTATCACAGTGGAAGCCTAATATTTTTGGAGCTTAAAGTACTTTTGGTTTTCAACACTCTCCAGTATATTTTGTGAGATTGCGCTTATTAGATTTTGTGTAGCACGCGCCTAAACTTGCGAAAAAACGCGGTGGGCAATTTTTTTCCTGGATTTCAGATTGTCATAAATTTTTAACCAAAGAACTTCAAATGTCTATACTTCATAGTTTTATTGTCCAAATACTTGTTTTTAATGTTTTACAGCTGCAGAGCTTAAATATTTTATTTGTGAAAGATATTGGCACCCTAAGTGTCGATGAAAACGTTTCTTTTGAAAAATCGCCTGTTTTCAACTCGCTATATCTCAGGTTTGTCAACTTCGACTATTTTTTCGTTGGCACCATTAGAAAGAACAGATTTTTTCCTATCGAAATTAGTTTTTTTTTTTATTGCTTTAATATTTTACTCTATTTTTATTACTTATTTAAAAAATGTATAAATACTACGTATTGAAACATAATGCACTTGGAAAATAGTGCATTATAATGTACTTGAATTTAGTACTTTCATAAATTCCTATCTGCCATTCCTATTTTAGGATCAACTTTTTTGCAGAGACTAGAGGATATATGGACTTCCTTTTACTCCAAAATTTTACCATTACTGGAAGCAATTTTTTATCAAGTAAAAGTAAGTTTCAAGTTTCTCTGCACTGCAATGCAATTTTATTAATATTAAAAATAGTAGGTAACTGGTTTTTCCAAAAATAATAATAATAATAAAATAAATAAATAAATTCGCATGCTTTAAGATTCAAAATATTTATATTCTCTGAAACGGGCGGAGTGAATTAATCAAAAAAGGTAACACACAAGGTGTGTCCATTCAATTCCTTGACAGGGGCTTATGCGACGAATGACAGGTAAAAAACAAACATACGGTATAATAAGCCTTAAAATAATAATCTCTTATTCACACACTTTTGTTCACGGCGCGGCGGTACTAATTCTGGAAACACGCTTCGTAGACCTCCGAAAATATGCTTCGAAGTTGAGCGGTTACGTTTTTCTCTATGTCTTCCGCGTCCTGAAATGAATGCCCTTTCAGAGCATCAGAGCAGTCTTAGCTTTTAGGGGGTGTCTATTTAGTTCCAGTGTACGTGTAGTTTATGAATGAAAATGTGTAGGAACTCTGAAAAGGCATTGATTACAGGACATAGAGAACATGACGAAAAGCGTAACCGCTCCGCTCAACTTCGAAGCACGTTTTCAGAGGACAACGAAGCGTGTTTTCAGAATTAATACCACCGTGAACAAAAGTCTGAATGCCGGAGATGACAAACAGACGTGTTTTTTTTTCCTAATATTATTCAATAAGTTGTAATAGCCCCAGTCCTGGAATTTAATAGACACACCTTGTATATTGATCAAGGCCATACTCAGAGGGGGAGGGATTTACGGGTCCGAACACGCTCCAAAAATTCACAAAATGGTATTTTAGTGGGTTATATCGACACCTTTTATTTATTTATTTATTTTTTGCTTGGGCACACTGCCAATACGGGACCTCCTCCGATAAGCATTTTTTGATTTTGATTGAAAAGTCTCTTTTAACTGAGACTTTTGAGTCAATACAGTGTACATTATCTGTTTTTTTTTCTGTTAACTGATAAATAATTACTTTTCCATTATTTGCGATCCAATTATTTTTATGCGCCAATTGCACACTGTTTGTGGTTTATTTGACATAGTAATTGCGAAAGTAAAAAAAAAGAGCACGGAATTAAATTCGAATAGTTGGATAAGTATGAGAGATGTTTAACAACAGAGCACTATGCTCTTTATGAATGTGACCTTGGAAAATCTGGTACGCACTCGCCCTACAGTACCGCATCTATTTTTTGCTTGGAATCAAACAGGGGTTGAATAACATAGCTAAAATATTTCTAAATAGGTGATTCTACAAACTGTGTAAACTATTTTACTATTTCCTATTATTATGAAACGTTGATAAAAATTTTAAACTTCTTTCTAGACCCTGGATATTTAGATGCAGTAAACATTTCGTTAAATTTTAATGCTAATATAAATTAATTTATTTTCTAGCCAAAAGGAAGATTATCCATCCGATGCACTACACTGGTTGCTTTCAGAGATGTCATTCTACTTTCTTCTGAGATTGAAGGTAACTGAAAAGGTGCATGAAATATTATTGTGATTTCTTTCACGTTTCCCTCATGTTCGATAATCATGTGATTCAATAAAAATCTGTACATGTTTAAAAAATGATTAAATACAAAGAAAGGCGCTGTGTCGCAATTAAAAGTAACTAAAAATGCGCATGAAATATTACAGTGATTTCTATTATGTTTCTCTTATGTTCGATAACTGTATGAATCAATAAAAATCTCTACATGTTTAAAAATTAAATAAATATGAAAAAGGCACTGTGTTGCAATACGACAGCTGGTTTGAAGATGCAGAATGCGTCAGTATGAACTATGTAACCGAATTTCCCAGTCTTTGAATGAAATTATAGTAAATATGGCTTTTACGCACGTTTATGTTTTAAATAAATTTGCATACATGCCAACTTCTGACAGAAAAAAAAAAAAAAAACAGATTTCACGACATGAGTTACAAGCGACATAATTCACTTTAAGATTATAATATGCTTTCAATTACCATGAACATTGAATCTAAAATAAAATAGGGTTTCTATTTTATTTTATTATTGTTATTGTTTTTTTTTTTTTTTTTTTTTTTTTTTTTTTTTTTTTTTTTACAGATTTAAGCTAATTAGTAAGTAGAAGATATACGAATACAAAATTTGAAAAAATTACTAACACATTTGCTTGAAATTTAGTACAAGCCCCACCAAAGAAAGTAACAACAATTAAACGAAAATTATGAATAAAAAATAAATAAAGAGTCAAAAAATAAAGAATAAAATAAGTGGATATACAGTAGTATGTATTAAAATAACTTTCAATATAACTGAAATGTTTACAAGTTGCAGAAGGATTGAAATCTAAATCCCGAGATGCACTTTTCGACGAAGCACGTTCTTTGTTGGACGCGCACGAGCAGAAAACTTCGCAGGCGCCATCTATTGGGAAGAAAGTGAAACTTTTTGATGATTGATTGAAAAACATTCTTAAATTTGAGCTTTCTCGTTGAGTTAAAAAATTATTTAATAAAAACGGGAGAAAATGGTAAAAAAAGGGAAACTGGGAGACTAGGGCAAAAAATGGGAGTCTTCCGTTAAAAACAGTAGAGTTGGCACGTATGAACTTGTAAACTATTCTACTAAGCGTATAAAAGGTTAAACTGTTTAGATCTAAACGTCAAACTGACTCCAATTAAAGTCAATGATAGACTGGGGTTAATAGTTCCAAAATTTAAAATGGAAGACATATGGAAAAAAAAGCAGAGTACTGTATTTGATGTGCTGTACCTACGGGCGGTTGTACCTACGGACAACATGGTTGGGATATTCCGGGTATATAGGGAAGTATTAATCTATTTAATATTCCAACTTTGCCAACTTGATATTGTTAAGAGACTTACAAAACACAAAAATTCACCATTGCCGAATTTTAAAACATAATGATGATTTTTAATGAATTTTAAAAAACCCCACGCGCAAAACGGGATTCGACTGCATTATAACTAAAGAAAAACTTGTTTTGATGCATCGTAGCATTTAAATACAATATTCGGCAGCGCAACTAAACAGTTATCTAACAAAGCTTCAAAAAACTTGAAAATGAAAATATCTTTTCAAAAATATTACTGATGGTTCTATAAAATAATAGCACGGTTATAAATACCCTATTGTCTACTATTTCTGTTTTAAAGAAGCTGATTTTGATCAATAATAAAAATAAAACACTTCAAAGAAAAGAGATTATCTGTTCACTAATAGTTGTTTAAAATGAAAACCGTAAGAGTTTGCTCTTGATTTGTATTCAATTTACGTATTTTCTGTGTCACGCAGAAGCTGTCCCTGCTTACGGAGCTGAAGTATCACCTGAAATCAGAAGAATGATCCTACTACTACAAGTATGCTCACTAAAACGAGTTTGCTCTATTATGAATTTTAAATTGGAATATTTTGTAAAATTTCTTAAATTTGAAGAAAAAGTGAATTTAAGTGGTGGATTCCACAAAAGTGAAAAAATTTGCTTGCATCTTTGATGTTTTTACTTCGTTTTACATTCTAAAGAAACATTTTTTGGGATATTTGTATGCTTCTTACTCACTGTATTTCCAATATTGAACATATTTATCTGTACTAAAATTTGTATTCTTATTCCACTAAAAATAAAAACTTGCAGTGAAACGTCATAGACATGCTCTGTTCCATAGCTAATATGTTATTAGAGCCCTGTTTCATGGCTACAATATTGTTAGAGCCCTGTCCCATTGCTAAACTATTAGATTCTACAAAACCATTATCTGACATTATCTGATTAGATTTCAGTTTCATTTTTTTTGCAATTAAATAAAAATGTCTTAAGAATATTTATCATAAAAGAAATATCTAAAATTTGAAAACATCAACTCAAAAAACTAACTATAAAATCAAATAAATTAATTAATTAAAATTTAAATTAAAAAAAATGACAGCTCGAATTCAAATTATGTTTTGTCATAAATGAATTGCGATAAATGTGTGGCGTACGTCCGAAAACACATAAAACTATGCCCCCGATTCTTCAAGTCTGGCTCATGGTTTAAGAACTGGGTTTTCGTCACAAAGCTCCCTCGGTAAAACTCCGAGAAGGATACATATTCGTACTCCCCATATTAGTAACCTGGCAATACAGCAGATGGCGTCATCTACCGCAAATTGTCGCCATGTCCTTCATAGAAACCATGCTGGGGACGGTGAACAAGTCGCGCGTGGTGGAGCAGCGGGACGCGAGACGTTGGTAGACTGCCAAAATTGAAAGATTAACTACACGAAAGTTGAAGTCCAAAAATAAAACATGTACCATTTTGTTATTGCTCAAAAAAGAGCATAACTAAAATCTTCTATGACTGTCAGTCATCTAAAATGGTGAATATAAAGTGTTTTCCTATAAAATCTGTACCTCAGAAGCAGACTAACGTAAGTCCATTTTCGTCATTTTTTAGTAGAGCGGTAAAAAGATTGTCGTATACATGCAAAGCATGGGACTCGCGCTCTTTTCACGCTGCTAAATAATTGTGAAGGAATCTGTTTTATAGAATAGCGTTTTCATGGCGGGTCAATGCGGAATTAGATTCTATGTACAATGAAGCAAAAAAAGTGAAAATGGCCATTTTTGAACTTACGTCGTTCTGGTTCTGATGTACAGAAATATGTTTTAAAAAGTTTCACAATACAACTGGAAAAGAAGCATTTTAGCTAGTTTCAGCTTTAAATTGCATTTGGATATTCCTCACTTTTTCTTATTTTACATTTGTTATAAATTTTAACTTCCCTTTCGAGGTATCGAGGAGAGCTGGGAGGAGTGAGACAGTGGGGACATTAGGATAGCTACGTTTATGCCGACGATTAAAATGGGAAAAAACATTTCTAGTTTGTCTAATACGTGTCTTAGCTATAGACTCTTGCCTGATTCTAATTTTCTATACTTAGTGAACATGTTTAAAATATTTTTTTATATTTTATTTCGGCATAAATACAGCAGTCCATTTCTCCCAACTTTCTTATGTGCTTTTACTCTCTGCCTGTATTCGCAGTAAACAAGTATACAGGGTGTCCCAGTTAAGTGCTTCAAAACTTCTAGAAGGGGAAGGGGTGCTTCCTGAGGACTCGAAATCAAACATCAATGTGGGGTCGGAAATGCTTTGATGCACACAAAAGCACTATAAAGAAAAGAGACGTAAGTGAAAATATTTTTAATTTTAGACGTAAAAAAGCAAAAGGTGCATGGGGCCAAGTTAATGTTCGAAGTTTTTCTTCTGGGGCTGGAATGCACTGCTCACATTTTCGAAGCAAGGAATTCCGAACAGTCTGGAATACTCCCGGCATATCTCGAATCTCATCGCGTCGGGAAAGTATTTCCAACCCATCATTGCTATGAGATTCGCAGGCTCGTTAAACAATGATCAACAATAGATGAACATCTCTACACTGTTAAAACTACCGGCTGCGATTGGCACCTTTCCGGGGTGAAATGCTTGTAGCCCCAGAGGCACCATGTAGGGAGCCGAGATTTCCTTGGGTGAAAAACTGTCACCCTCAATTCCGCAAGCACCGCGTAAGATCCAAGACTGTAAAAACATTGTACCGAGAATTCTATCGTGTCGACGTAAACAAGATGTCCGCCATTCAAGTGGTTGATGATGATGATGAGACCTTGAAGTCGCAATGCGCAGGCGTGGGCTATCAGAGGTGCCTCTTGGCACTGAGGGATGTCTCACTGAGCATGCGCAAGCCTAAAGGGTGCCGATGGCGCTCCAGAGTTAGCATAAAGCACCCTCTGAGAGGCCTTTTGGTACGGTAAGAGCATTTCAAATCGCTATGGCACCCCGTGGCACCTTTCTTTCACCCCAGCTTCCTTATTGGCACTTCTGCGGCACCCGTAGTTTTAACAGTGTACTGTTTGGATTTGATCAGTAGAGTCTCGTACGCTTGTTTCGTTACCAATTCAAGAATGAAGCTATGATCTATTGTCTAAAAATTTTAAATACGATGTTCTTCATTTTGCCCCACATTGCCATCTTGATCCGGGTTTCCCTACATAAAATAATTGATTGTAGTAGTTTGCTGTGCGCTAACAATACTGGGGTAGATTATATGAGATGGTGGCTTAAATAGTTTCATATTGTGTTCATTGACACAAAATTTTAAAAGATTATTTTGATATTATTTCTTCCTCTCTTCCTTCTCTTCTCATTATAATTACTACTGCACTTGTTTTTGCTGAAAGTAATTTTGATTATCGTTTCAGAATGTAAATGATTCGTATCCTCCAAGCAAAAATAAAATTCGTATGGAATCTTTAGCAGCCCGTATATGTAGTCCATTCATGGGATATATGGGAATGTACCAAAACGGGCACTTGGTAGTGACATCTAGCGAGCCAATGCATGCAGCTAGACGAAGGCCTAGTGGTAAGCATCTTATTTTATGAAATTGTGTGTGTCTGAATTCGCTTGAATAAATGTAAAACTAGTACTGACTTTTATGGAATGGGAACTTACTGCATTGCAAAATATCACCCCATTAATTACGCAATTCTGCTTTGTGTGCTCTAATGGGTAAAATAATACGATACCATAAAGAAAAGATTCCCTTTTCTGTTTTAAAAAAAATACTATGTCTTTTTCCGATTGTTTTACCCATTTCTGAAGCATTTTAATATTTCACTTTTACAATACTAATTTATCCGTTGTTACACCAGTTTATTTTGATTATATTAAGGGCTCACCCTTAAGTTAGTTTTTGTTTCCACGCCAATAATTTTTGAGTTGCAAGAACAAGAGCAATAGTAATAAAAGTGTGTCCTATGTATGATAAAGTTGTCATGCTCTACACAATGAAGTAACTACAGTGCCATCTGGACAAAAAATTCGGAGTTAGCCTTCTTATATCTCATAAGTGGTAGGAGATACAGGAAAAAATGTCAACTGCAAAGTTGTTCATAATCATCAAACTAAGAAAGAAAAGACATCATCTAGACAGTACTATTAAAAATAGTAGATGTAGAATGCATTCTAGCTACAAGTCGTCGGTTATAGTGGTTGCAAGAAAATAGCCTGTTCGTTCAACTAAACTGAACACTAAGACTTTTTATAAGAATACATCATAGAGCTAATGCACGCAAATTCATCTCCACCAACATTGCAGGAACTTCGAAGCCGTATTACATCTGATGCTTATGCTAGTGCGACACCTGCCACAATGGACAATGTGCAGCGGGATATGCATCCTAGTGTCCAGATATGTATTTGTGATGAAATACACCATTCTAAGGATTGCACACAGATAGATGAGGCTCAATTCCTGCAAGTGTAGTTTTGTCCAACGCGATCAAGCAAAGTTCGTTTTTTAGGTCCACTGTTTTTAAAATTACTGTGAAAAGATGCCCTTCTTTTTTATTTGATGATGCTGAACAATTTTGCCACTGACTTTTTTTTTTTCGTAGTACTTCGAACTGATTCCTAGGTAAACATGTTAAGTTCAAATTCAGCTTTCAGATAGCACTTTAAGTGGATTCACTGTGAAGGACATGGCCACTTTTCTATGCATAGACCAAACTTTTGTGAATATAGCTCTTGCCGTTCAGAAATATTTCGGTAGCTTCGTGCGCACCCTGTATTAACATCGATTTCAAATCGATCTCTCCCAGTTTTCGGTTCCCTATTATTCGGTACCCTATGCTCTTTTCACTGAAAGTTTTCTTTTAGAAAGTTCACTTAATTCTAAAAGTAAGATGATTGTATGAAAATTTTTCATCTTAAAAATTTCTTAATGCAGTTAAAAGATGTAGATAGCTTATATATTGTACGTGTGTGTATGTGTATTCACCTACGTATGTAATTATCATTTATAATCTTTCCATTTTGTTGCACTGTAGCAGTTGAAGTTGGTGGACCAAGAAGAATATCTCGCCCCTTTAGTGTGCAGCCTCACCAAATGGATACACTTAATGAACTGTTCAAAACTGCTGTTCGACATCAAGATCGAAAATAACTTGGAATATCGGAAAATCCTTTTCTAACACTTCTTTGTCGCGATATTGTTGATTCTTTTAAACATATATGACAATACCCGTGTTAAAATTGTTTCTTTTTAAAAATCTACTGTATTCTTTCCATGTTTCATTTTGTTTCCCAAATTTCTATGTTTATTTTTGTAAAAGAGAAATGACGAGTAAGTTGATCAAGCGCGAGATAGGTAAATATTTAAGACTAGCTGATGTGCCCGGCGTCGCACGAGTTTAAATACAACATGCCAAATACAAGAAAATAAATATATGACTTTCAACTAAGCCCAGTAGAATCATATTTCTCAAAGCTATTTTTTGTGATCATACGGTAGAAACTGGGTGTGAAGAAGAACGTGAAATCCAACTTAAATGCGTTATTTATTTTATACTTTATTCGTGTGATTTTCCAAAAAATCATTTTCTATTTTATAACTGTTGCCAATATCAATTCTGTTTTTATTTAACCCGGTATCGATTATTGGCATATTTGAATATAAAAATCCTAAGAAAGCAATAAATTTCATACTTACTCCAGAGAAGCCTTAGTTTAAAATTTTCATCATTATTACTATTAATATTGTTGTTGCGAGGCAACAAAATTTTGCAACAATGGTGGAAAATTTAATCATTTAATGGGGAAATGACATGAAATTTACTATTTTCCATCATAATTTTTTCAAACTAAGCTTCTTAGAAATAAATTATAGCTTATCCTGCTCCCTGTTACTGTAGTTGCGGTGACATACAGAAAGTATGTATGTCCGGGGTAAATTCCTGTCACCCAAGCTTGCATATCTGTCACCCAAGCTTGCTTCCCAATGTATGTATGTATGTCCGGGGTAAATTCCTGTCACCCAAGCTTGCTTCCTGTCACCCAAGCTTGTATGTCCATTTATGTATATAGAAAACTTTGTAAAGAGACATAAAATAGCATTAGAGTAAATACGAGGAGATGCTGAACAGTTCCTATCCTGGCTTTGCCCCCCCCCCCCCTTCCTCTAGTTAAAAATTTAAAAAACAATCGTTACCATAAGAAAGTTTGTTATTTTGTAATATTACTGTATAAATGTAAGTTGTTTCCCACTCTGTTTACACTGCACAAAATGAACTGTTGTTTTTACAGTACAATACTGGCAGCCGAGGTTCTAATTTAAAACTGTAAAATGCACATTAATAAACTGTAAAACAAGCAATTTTACAGTTTCTTACTGTAAAGGTAGCAATTTTAGTTTATTGCCGTAAAATTTAGCTGTGTCATACTGTAAAAACAACAGTATAATAATAGCAGCAGAGGTTTCAGTTTGAAATTGCAAAACGCACGGTAATAAACTGTAAAAGTAGCAATTTTAAAGTTTGTTACTGTAAAATTAGCAATTTTTACAGTTTACTACTATAAAATTAGCCGTATTATACAGTAAAAACAATATTCATTTTTTACAGTGTAGCTATTTCAAATTTGAGGTTGAAGATTGCATGACAGAGGCTCAAGCAAGTTTCACTACTGTGCAGTTTCACTGTACTGTGCTCACTACTGCAGCGTTATGAAGTTTTTGTTTCTTTAAGGGGTTACAGTACCTTTCTAACAAATTTCTTTAATTTAAGTGAAAAAGTTAATTCTTTGAAATATTTGTTTCTGCACTTGTTTAAAAATCAATAATTTATTTTCAAACATCAAAAATTTTGAAAACTTTTTTTGAAAATTTGAAAAATGTAAGAAAATTTCAGTTTTTTTAAAACCCTAAGGCTTTTTTGTTTCTGCACTAATTTCAAAATTTCTTTTTGCGAAATGATCACAAGAAAAACCTCAACAAATCTGTGCATTCATTTTCTTATATTTTGATTAGAAAATATTTTGTGACCTTTTACGTAAAAAAATCTTAGAAAATTTTGTTCTTCGAGGGTTAACAAACTCTAAAAATTTTTGTAATTTATAAAACGCTTATTCAATGCACAGTTTTGTTAAATATATTATCCTGAGTGTAAAAAATATTGCTTTAAAGTTATATCTTTAATAGAAAAAATTCCTTAGCATTTCTAGTAACATAGAAACACTAAAAACTGATCACCGAGAAAAAGCACTTTAAAGTTTGGCTTTTCCATTAGAACACATAGCATGTATGCCCTAAAGTCACTCATAACTTTTTAAATAATTTAGCTAGAACAATGCTGTTTTTTTCTGAGTGTTTTAAATAACTTTTACTTTTGAAATAAGCAATAAAATTTTTTTTGGTCTTTTGGTCATTTTTGAGGTACTGTAACCCCTTAAAGAATGTCCACTAAGGACATTCACTCTGAAATGTCAGCCACTAGGTGAGAACAGGACTACCTTCAACCTCAAATTTAAAATAGCTAATAGAGTGGGAAACAACTTATATTCTTATCAGCAATATTACATCAGCAATATTACAAGCTTTCTTATGGTAACATTTTTTTTTTTTTCAATTTTCAACTAGAGGGGGGCAAAGCTAGGAACTATTCAGCACCCCTTCGTAGCTACATACTTCATACGATCTTGTTACGTAATTATTCAGTCACCATACGATTAAGGTAAGCGATCTTGAAATAATCTTTTTGTCTAAGTGCGAAATGACTACACCCGACATGTCGAGAAATGAGAATTATATTTGAATACAGAATTTAAAAAAATTGAACAATGCATTAAAATAAAATAAATAAATAAAGAACTGACAATATTTTAAAAAATAAGAATTGAAAGAGAAAAATTTAAAAAAAAAAAAAAGCAGTGCTTTTGCCACGTTCAAGCTGAAAACTTTTCTAGAGTAGAAACATTCTGTTTCTTGGGGATAGCCACTTCCCATTAACGCCTCTGTTAGTAATGACGAAGCATTCGATTTTTGGTGCGAGTAAGAGTTTTTGTGTAGGTGTTAATAAAGCAGAAAAATTAAAAGGCTGAAAAAATCAGGTCAAATCCTATAACCAAATTAAAACTGGTGTTTTGGGAAGGAGCTATTGAAGAATTCCAAAACAAGAGAATTTTAAAACGCTTTCTTTACTTTTTTTACGCTTATGGCACTTAATATTTTCCTTTTTTAAATTGGAATGCATAAACTGAGATTGATAATAAACTACACTAAAAAGAAATGGGTAACTTTACTTCGTAAAAGCGGTAGCAGAATTCTGCATCCAAAACAGTCTTGCAATGGAGAAACTTAACTGATAAAACTGTAACCATATGAGTAATGCGTAACGTTACACCAGTTTTACCGGTTCAGTTATTATTTAGAAACCAGACAGCTTCGACACACTTGACGACTTCACACACTCCACGGTCCCCGTGGTTTAACTCGTGTTTTTACCGGAATGTGGCTCCAAAGAGCACTCTGTTCTTTTGATCCAACTAAAGGCCGAGCAAACCTCTGGTCCAGTACCCCCAGAGGTAAAGAATTTTTTTTTCGCTATCACAATACTTCCTTTACTATGTAAAAGGAAGTGAAAAGAACGAAGAAAAACTATTACAATAAGGTCAAAGCTTAAATATTCCTTAATTCGTAAATTTCCAAAGCAAATATGAAAAATGAGATGATGAGCAAAATAAATTAATAAATTTATAACATATAGGCTGTCGTTCGTTAAAATAACAGAAATTAGAAAATTTAAAATAAACTCAGTAAAATACTTCATTAAAACTTTTTTTTAATTTATTTAAATTCCATCTATTACATACTGCATTAACTAGAATATTTTTCTTCTGAATTTCCTAACAAGAAAAGCTTAATAGATAAATTTCTACCAATAATTCGTTTCTCCACAAAAACTAACTCCTTATTTCTCACACGCATTACCTTTCCCCATATGTATTTTGAACTTTAGTACTCAAAAGTGAAAAAATCTGCTATAAGAAACAGGCCAGTTCTAAGATAAATGTAGTTCTCCTCTGGTAAGTTGACCTTCGACATAGAGAATGTTTCCTTCTTGTTACTGAATAAAGTTGAATTATATTCGTAGTCAGTTTGCTGGAGTATTCCAACTCATGTCTGCGGAAATTACCCTTTCGTATTACCCGAAAAAGTTGTAAACGTAGTCAATGTCAGAGGTCAACTTTCCAAAGGAGCACTGTAAGTAGGAGCTTGAGCAAAACTGCAAGTAAATTTGAAACTCATAACGGTATCTAGATACTTCAGTTTCACTCTTTTGTGGTCAGTTTAGAACATCCGTAAAAGAGTTGGAGTTTGCAAAGCGTCTCATAGACGCTGAGATTACCTCCACACTGGCAGTTAAATTCAAATTTAACACACAAGCGAGTGCTCAGAAACATGGTTCGGCACCAACTCGTAAAGTGAAGGCAAACTATGGTGATAAGCTTCCATCTCTTAGGCGAAGCTAGTGACACTACGGCTTCTTGATGCCATGACGAGCCGTCCAGTATTCGCATGCAATTCAGCCTAAGCACCGGCTAAGGGGCAGTAACTTGTAGCTTATTCCATAAACGTTTGCTTTTACGGTGGAGCTTTACTATAGTTTTGGACTACTGTTCAACTTTGACAACCGTGATAGCACCGTTGAACGATTCTATTTTAAAATGGTGACGCAGTTTGATTTAAAAAAATGTGCCATGGCAACATTTTTGATTAGTCCTAGATCCGATAAGAAAAGGGGACAAATAAAGGAAAGGAAAGAAACACACAAACCAGCATCTAACGCATCTAATAACGAATCCGGATTCAAAAAAGAAAAATATTCCCTGACATTCCCGTTATCTCTCTTACCATTATTACCCTTATATTAATACAATCAGAAGAAACCTGAGCATGATATGAGCATATTTGAGGAAGATCTTGCGCTAAAATTTGAAATAGTAGCTGATATTATAAATTTAGCTTGTAGAATGAAGTTAATAGCAGCTTCTTCCCGAGGCTCCCCTTATTCCAGCTCTGTTATGGACTTTCCAGACTGATGTTCTCTAACTACATTATACCTGCAGGTTCTGGATGCCGCAATGAGCTATTTAATGTTTGCTTGTATTTCTGTATGCGCCCCGGGTAAACGACGATCATTTTCACCCCTTTTTGAATTCACTATCTAGTTGGAGCGTTGCAGGCGCGCCATGCAGTTGTAGCAGGCGTAACAAAGTACTCAAACCTTCGTTCAATAGTTTATTCATCTCGTTGCTTAAATAGGTTCAGGATTAAAATTTCAAAACTGCAAGTGCATGTGTAGGCGAAATCTTATGGAGGCAACTACGAAAATCAGTTTTGTTTCAGCGTTTTGAAATGAAACTAGTGCATACATAACATATCATTTCTGCTGACATTCACCAAAAAAATGCATAAAATCATATTTCTAAAGCCTCCATTTCAGGCAAGAGGAGAAGACATGTAGGGAACAAATACCGAGCATTCGTTTTTGTCACCGAAAAAAATTATAATAAAATTCAAAGTTCTGGGACTAGGATCACATTAGTGAAATGTTACATAGGGGTCAATCCATGTCAAATCACCCAGGAAAACGGGATTTTGCAACCCATGTCCTCGGATTTTGATAAAATTTGGTGTATTTATTATTTTTATGGTGGTAAGTAACCATATCAGTTCTTTTGCCCACATGTGATCTGGTTTATGTTTTACAGGTCGTCAAACTTTTCAAAAAATTCCATTTTCTGTCAACCGCTAAGACTAATCTGCATGTATGCGTATCTCTTCAGTAAATTGTGACGGGTGCAGAAATCTTTCAATATTTCTAAAAATTCTCAAATATGTTGCTGAAAGTATGGGGATTTGATAAAAAATACTTGAAATTTATACAATATAATTTTGTTTGAATAAAATTTGAATAAACTACGACAAGCATTTTTTTTCTTGTGCAAAACATGAGTTTACTTAAGTGGCATTTCACGAAAAGGCAGAGGTCCTATTCAATAATGGAAGCATTCGAAATGAACCTGAAGGTGTGTTCTATCATTGCAAAGAATAAAATTAGTGTTTTTTTTTTCGTTTTCTCGTTGCTATTGCACAATATACACATTTCAGTACCAAAATTTTTGAAAAAAAGTTCTAGTCATTTTCTTAACCTAAATTTCACTGAAAAGCAAACATACCTTTATTTTTATGAGTATTTACAGCCCTATCATGCTACTTAAAAATCATCTTAATCCCTTATTAAGCAGAAAGAAAAGTGAGAAATAATTTATGACTCCCAAATTCAGTTGTTAAGTTCAGCAAAATACCAGTTGTTGAAAAAAGATGTGCAAAACATGAATTTACTTTAGTAGCTTTTTATGAAGAGGCGGAGGTCATATTCAATAATAGAACCATTCGAAATAAACCTAAAGGTGTGTTTTATTATTGCAAAGAATAAAATTAGTGGCTTATTTTCGTTTTCTTGTTGCTATTGCACAATACACAGATTTTAGTACCAACATTTTTGGAACAAGTTCTAGTCATTTTCCTAGCTTAATTTTCAATATTCTATGTGTAAAGTAAGCAAAGCTCATGCTTTTGTAGCATAAAAACGTATTATATTTATTTTTAATGATTTATAATTGTATTGAATGTGCCAAGAAGAGATAGGATAACACAATCTCTGAAGAAAAAATAATAATGAAAAATATGAGTTTCCGAATATTATCGGATTGTTTGTCTTTGAAGTGTTTGTGTGATCCTGTTTTCAGCAAATTTAAGGAATATACTGTTTGATGTTTTAACGCTCGACCTTACTTGCATTTTCGACGTCGGACAATACTTGTTGAAGTCATGTTATCATGAAATATTCGGAATACTTATTTTGTACATATTATTTCTCTTTTTGAAGAAAATAGTAACATCTTCCAGAATCTTATGTTACGGACCGTTTGACGTAGTTATTTCATCTAACATCTTACCATTTCTTAGTTATAGTAAAGATAATAGTCCTTTCTTAGGTAAAAGATAGTCTTGCTTCAAGTCCAGCATAGTCATTTACTTGACAATTTTCATTTTTTTTCTTTTAAAATCCAATAGCAAGTGTCAAAAGCTGTATTTGCTCTTCACTGAATGCTGAAATTTCTAGTTTATTTTTATTGAATTATGTCTGTCCGGGGCTCTAGCATTTTAATTGTCTTCTATTATTATTTATCAGCGCAAACCAACCTTCCTGATAAGCGAATCCAATGAAAAACAAACAAACCAAAATCTAAAACCCACTCACATTTTTTATCCCTCTTATCACTATGACCCATATTTTGATAAAATAAGAGACCTGATACATGCGCAAATGCAAGGAAGGTCGAGCGTTAAAATATCAAACAGTATATTCCTTAAATTTGCTAAAAACAGGATCACACAAACACTTCAAAGACAAACAATCCGATAATATTTAGAAACTCATATTTTTCATTATTATTTTTTCTTCAAAGATCGTGCTATCCTATCTCTTCTTCGCACATTCAATACAATTTTAAATCATTAAAACTAAATATAATACGTTTTTATGCTACAAAAGCATGAGCTATGCTTACTTTACACATAAAATATTGAAAATTAAGTTAGGAAAATGACTAGAACTTTTTTCAAAAATGTTGGTACTAAAATCTGTGTATTGTGCAATAGCAACAAGAAAGCGAAAAAAAGCCACTAATTTTATTCTTTGCAATGATAAAACACACCTTTAGGTTTATTTCGAATGCTTCTATTATTGAATATGACCTCCGCTTCTTCATAAAAAACTACTAAAGTAAATTCGTGTTTTGCACATCTTTTTTCTGCAACTGATATTTTGCTGAACTTAACAACTGAATTTGGGAGTCATAAATTATTTCTCACTTATCTTTCTGCTTAATAAGGGATTAAGATGATTTTTAAGTAGCATGATAGGGTTGTAAATACACTTAAAAATAAAGGTATGTTTGCTCTTCAGGGAAATTTAGGTTAAGAAAATGACTAGAACTTTTTTTCAAAAATTTTGGTACTGCAATGTGTATATTGCGCAATAGCAACGAGAAAACGAAAAAAACCACTAATATTATTCTTTGCAATGATAGAACACACCTTCAGGCTCATTTCGAATGCTTCCATCATTGAATCGGACCTCCGCCTTTTCGTGAAATGCCACTTAAGTAAACTCATGTTTTGCACAAGAAAAAAAATGCTTGTCGTAGTTTATTCAAATTTTATTCAAACAAAATTATATTAAATAAATTTCAAGTATTTTTTTATTAAATCCTCATACTTTCAGCAACATGTCTGAGAATTTTTAGAAATATTGAAAGGTTTCTGCACCCGTCACAATTTACTGAAGAGATACGTATACATGCAGATTAGGCTTAGCGTTTGACAGAAAATGCAATTTTTTGAAAAGTTTGACGGCCTGTAAAACAAAAACCAGATCACATATGGGCAAAAGAATTCATATGGTTGCTTACCACCATAAAAATATTAAATACACCAAATTTTATCAAAATCCGAGGACATGGGTTACATGACCGGGTGAACTGACGTGGAATGACCCATAATGAATTGCAAGTGTAACCATCAATTGATCTAAGTAGTGATAAGGAGGATCAGGGGATGCCATTCTTCACCAGGGGCTCCATAACCAGATACGCCACTGCGGCTGCACTCGTACAGCAGCAGTAGACATGTCACTTTATGCAGCAGAAGGAGGGAAACAACTCAGTAGTTGGTGTGGTCCAAAGGAGGCGTGGCCATCACGTGACCGGTTCAGTGATTTCTCGTAATCTTTCACTGCTTTTTTTTTTAATGATGTCATTATTGTCGACGTGTGACTTCTCGTTATCTTTCACGAAGAATTTTTTAGATGACATCATCTGTGACGTCACGCTTGAACAGCGGCATCTTGGATCAACCGCCATATGACCTTCTATTGCTTAATTTAATTATTTTGTTGAAATTATTAAATAATTCGACTAAAATTTATTTTGTCGATATAGTTCTCAAATATTTACAAATGTAGCACCCGGGTTCGATCCCAGCCGATCAAAGATCCATTTTCTTGATGAATAGTGGCTGGGGAACATTAAAAATGTCGTGGTCGCGGAATCCTCCAAGTGAAGAAATACCTCTGGGGTGCTGGGTCAAGGGTTTTGCTCGACCCTTGGTCTGGTTCAAAAAGAGCAGCGCTCTTCAGGGCCCTATCCTGGTTAAACCACGCGTTGTGGTAGATACGGAGGACCCTGAAGTGTGTGCAGACAGTTGATAAGGATGGATAATAAAGCCTTAAAAGGAACCTATACCCCGTGACTCTATCTGTCGGCGACGGTAAGCAATAAGGAAAATCTGGGGAATTTCAAAATGTGAAGAACATTGCTTTGCTAGAAGAAATAGTGGAGCCATCTATCTGAAGTAATTGAACTTCTTAGATTTTCGAAAGGGTAATGGAAAACTTAGATTTGCAATCGTGATGGTGGAGCCATCTATTGGATTATTTATGACTTTTTTTTCTGCGAATGTATATTCTTTAATAAAATTCAAACGTTTGGTGGGATTCGAACCATAGGCGGACTTAGGCCGAAGTTTCTGGGGGTGCAAAAGCACCATGTATCTGGGGGGGAGAGGCATTACCAGGACAACAAGGCAGTGGCAAAACCAGAAAGCTTTTCTTGGGGGGGGGATGCACTTTTTCAAATAATCGGATAAGGGTGTCCGGGGGTTCTCTCCCAGAAAATTTTTAATATCGTAATCCCGAAAGCAATGTTTTAGACGATCTCTGGTTAGGAAAAATGGAATTTCACTGGGATATCCCCGAAGAAATTGAAGTTCCAAAAACTAAATATTAGACAAATTTTGACGATGTTAAGGGAAAAGGAGTTCTGGGTCTGTCTTTTGGAAACATCTCGAAATAGAAGTCCTAAAATACAAAGTTTTACAGCAATATTCAGTGACTTTAGGGGAGAGGCTCAAAGGTCTTGAATTTTTCGAAATTATATTCTTTTTTCTTTCATTTTTAGATTTTATTCGGAAGCGTTCGCTCGCTTTACTTTAAGAGGATGGTGTGGTAAGGTCTCATCTAATTGTTGTTTTTAAAGTTTTTGATGATCTTGGATATTAGAGAAAATATGTAATGAAACTTTTGAATGAACATTTTTCTAAATTTAAGTCCTCTAAACGCAATGTTGAGCATATTCAGTAACATTAGGAGCTCGGCAATTCCAGTATTATCCCGCATTAGCCGGCATGCCGGAAAGAAGTGAGGTTGACCAGCATGCAGAAAAATTCGAATTTTCCGGCATGCCAGATAATTCAAGGTTTATTTTCTAACAAAACAAAAATGAATTTCCCTGTTCAGCTTCAACCACAAAGTAAGCAAGAAATAAATAAATAATTTCCCCACATAACTTGTTTTTCAAGAGCAA
Organism: Uloborus plumipes; assembly: GCA_038373865.1. Lineage (NCBI taxonomy): Eukaryota > Metazoa > Arthropoda > Arachnida > Araneae > Uloboridae > Uloborus > Uloborus plumipes. The sequence continues at coordinate 38,538 of JAXGGA010008984.1, forward strand.
ACCAATAAATTTTTCAGGTCTCCGAGATGAGAAGAGTCGTTTTAGTTTGTTGGTGCATTATCTTGTTCTTGTTAATTAATATTTTTATGGAAATTAAACCGTTTATTTTTACTAATAAAATTATCTATATGTTACAAAAAATTATTTGGTAACAATAATTCAGTTTTGGTAAAACGTGTTGAAACGACTTCTGTATTTAGCACAGCAGTATTCAATTTATATTATTTTTTGAGTTGAATATTGCAATTTGTTATAGAATTAAATTTTTTTTCGAACCTAGATTTTTCCGAAATGCCGCCAAAGAACCAGGTAAGGATAATAGAAAATCTGGTGACCCTCGAACTTTGCGCCGTGCCGGCAAATGTGGGGCAATACCGGTCTTAACATTTGAAAATCCAGAAAAGTCTAAAACGATTATCGAAAGCAATGGTAAATCCAGTTTCTGGTTTTGAAGAGAGGTTTCGGGAAGTTAACTATGGGGAAAATTTTTGAAGTAGTAGTTTTGAAAATAGCAGTTTTAGAGTTTTTGGTGATATTAGGGGAATAAAGATACGGGGGGGGGGGGCTGCGAGGCAGTTTTTAGAAATTCAAGTTTTATAAATGTGATTATAATCCACATAGTTTGGGTAAGGGATGAGGCTCAGGGATTGTCCCCTATTGATTTTCAAAAATACATAGAAGTATGTCCCCCTCCTCCACCTCCTTAATTTTTCGAAATTGAGGTTCCAAAGACGCAATGGTAGGCAATTTTTGATGCTGTTATCGGAAGCGGATTCTGCGGCTCTCCCCTAGAAATTTTTCGACATTGAAGACCTAAAAACGAAGTTCTTATGCAATTCGCCATGGAATTAGGAGAAGGATTTCAAACGCTGATGTCTCAAAAGTTCGTCCCCGGAATTTTTTTGAAACTGTAGTTTTGAAAACGATGTTCGATGATATTAGAGAAAGAGAGGGGGGGGGGGGTGAAAGCACTTGTCCGAATATTTTCAGAAATAGAAGTCTTAAACATGTAAGTGTAATACCATATTTGGTAGGAGTAGGGTCACGACAGTTTTTCAAGATTTAAGCTCCAAAAACACTATTTTAAACGACTTTCGATGTTTGGAGGATCTTCCCTGGAAATTTTACGAAATTGAAGCCCAGAAAACGAAATCGGAGATGCTTCATAATAATTAATCGTGGGAGAGGGCTTCGCAGAAGTAACGTTTTAAAAACTTTATTTTCAGATAAAATAGAAAAAAGGAGGACATATACAAAAATGGAGTGGTCGAAGGGGTGGGGTCACACAATTAGCTGACTAATAATCTGAAGCTGTTGAAAAATTTAAATTCCGAAATTTAAATTTTTCCGAATTTTTCGAAACTTTTTTTTTAAAGAAAGATTTTCACCAAGCATTATTTGTTTGTTTCTCAAAACCTCTACGTTTTCCCAAGACGCGTTCTTGTCTTCTCTTCAACAATAAAGAATGTTTTTAGAAAAACATCAACTCAACATTTTGGGGGAGCACGAGTCCTGTGCCCCTCCTCTGATTGCGCCACTGCAACTAGGGGTGCGATGATCCCCCTTTTAAAATTTTTGAACATTTATTTCGAAAATGCCGGATTTTAGCTGATTTCAGAGCAGATTTTATTGATAAAGGTCATTTCAATAGTCACGTTTTTTTTTCCTTGGACATTATTTGCAATACTTTGTTTCAAAGTAGAAGAAATCGTAATGATACACCAATAAATACACAATTACAGAGTAACATTTATTCTACAATGCAGCACTGAAGGATAAATAATTTGAGAAATGTCTTTGTTTGCATGTAATTATTATTATTATTTTTTATTTTTTCAAATAGATAAAAATACTTAATATGAGCTCAGCCATATATGTCTCGCACTGCCGATGCGTACTGATATCCTGGGTTTGTTGTACTGTTTTGTTTCAAGTAAATTAGCTTGCATTATAGCCATGAAAAAATGCCTGTTTTTTCCCAAATGTTGGGGGTGCGGCGCACCCCCTGGCACCCCCGTAAGTCCGCCCATGATTCGAACTTGCGACCATAGAGTTACAAAAAAGGGACCATAGGTGATTGGCTGGCGCTCTACTAATCATGCTATGGCGATTTCGTGTTTTTTTTTTTTTGTTGTTTTATTATGTTTGATAGACTTTGAACGTAGGAAGCGTAAGAGTAGTTTAAATCTGATTTGGTCGATATGCAATCCTTACCAATGATGACTTTAAATATTTACTAACTTGCTTGAATATTCTATCAAAACATGACTGATATTAAGATTTTAAAGAATAATTAAATAATACATGCTAGTAAGAAATGCAATGTTAAAGTATTATGAATTACCCCTGTACACAACATTTACTAATATCACTTCACTTTTTAATCAATTTGAAACAATTCAGTAATATCTGTATTGAAATTATATACACTGAAGAGAAAAAGATATTTTATTTATAAAGAACATTTTATAAATAAAATATTCAAAATACCTAATATCAACAAACATTGGTTGCATTTGATACTTCAACTTACCTGGTATTGAAAGAAGTATTTTTGAATGCTAAGAAATCAGTGGAGCCTTTCCTAATTCGAAAAAATAAGACCACGGTCATCGAAACAAACTCATGTTTGTAAAAATTGCAACACTATTAAGGACTTGCGCGAATGAGCTGAAATTTTCAGCAAATGCAAATTTTAGGGTATGATATGCAAATGATTAGAATTTCAGACCAGTAGCGCATGCGTACGCTGAGCAGCGCCCTATGAACGCCGGATTTATCCAAATAAATAGACTGCTGTAGCGAGGCGTGTATGGTTATAGGTGGTTATATGCTAGTGGTAAACGTTAGCTCAGTCGTTACTTACATCTCTTCGACGAAAGAGAACGATATTTGTACAACTTACGATGCTTGAACAGCGGATAATCATAGGCCTTCGTGAAGCTGGATTGTCTTACCATGAAGTAGCCACTTGTGTACAGCGTAACAGCAGCACAATGATGCGTGTTTGGAAGCAGTGGAAGAACGAGTGTCAGACAACTCGGAAATCTGGGAGTTTACCCCGAAATGTGACGTCAGTGTGTGATGATAGACACCTGGTCCGCATGGCGCAGACGAACCGTATAGCTTCCTTCATTTGCCAGCACAGTGGTCAATAGCTACAGGTGTTTCATTGCGTGCTTCATCAATTCGTAGACGTCTGCTGCAGCGTGGACTGCGCGCAAGGACTCCTTTATACAGGATTCCTTTTAAACTAAATCAACACCGCCTGAGGCTACAATTGGCTAATCAGCAGTGTGACTGGTGTGCTGATTGGCAGTATGTTGTGTTTTCTCACGACTTCTGCTTTAATTTGGGGTACTGTGGTGGTCGCATTCGTGTCAGACACTATGCCGATGAACGCAGTTTCCAGAGTGCATTATCGAACGCCACAGTGAACGAACACCCGAAGTTATGGTCTGGGGTATATACCATATCATATGGCCGATCTCGACTGCTACGAATTGGGGATAACCTGAACAGCAACCAGAACAGCAGTATCAGTGAAGTTCTATAACCCCAAACTGTTCCCTTCCTTCAAGAAGGCTTGCCTGGCACTGTATTTCAACAGGACAATGCCCGCCTTCATATTACTAGGACTGTTCAATCCTTCCTTGTATCACAGCAGGTATTTTCTTCCTTGCCCTGCGTATTCCTCGGATTTGTCGCTGATTTAACATGTCTGGGATTTCGTTGGTCGTAACGTTCGTGATCCTCGTCCTGTTGTTTCTGCAGATGAACTTTGGGCTTGCGTATAAACAATATGGAATGTTCTCAACCAGGCAGATATTAAAAATTTGTTTGACTTCATGCCACGTAGCGTAGCAGCACTTATTGCACCCCGTGGTGGTTACACAAAATATAATTTTCAGTGGCATACATATGTTTGCATTTTGGAGGAGGCCGATGTAATCTACCATAGCCATCAAGCTTATTTCAGACTTTCGTTAGGGAAAGCGTGGTGGTTTGGGAACCCTCTCCTGAAAATGTTTGAAAATTGATGTTCTGAAAACCCATTTTGGGCTATATTTAATGACTTTAGAAAAGAAGTACGGATTCAGAAACAGCCCTCACAAAATTTGTGTCATTAAAGTTGTGAAATTCGCAATTTTTTTTTTGAAAGAAAACGAGGTGGTAGAAGGGTCGTGCTCTCTCTCAGAAAATTTTTAAAATTTAAGTGATAGAAAGTGGTTTGATTGCTCTCCTGGAAATTTGTCAGCGTTGATGCTTTTAACTGCAATTTTAAATTATCTTTGTTGATGTTTAGCGAAAGGGGGAGAAATCCGGGCAACTTTCCTTTTCGAAAACACATGTTAAAATTATTTCGAGACAATTTTCCTTGATTTTGGGAGGGAACCGGGCCATCACCCACCCTTTGTATATGCCCTTATTAATTTCAATACATTTTTATTGTTTATTGGCTTTGTCAGTTTAATTATTTATTCGTATTAATACTATTCAACTGTGTATTAAATTTCATTCGATTATGACGATTCCTTTATGGTGTTGCAATTTTCACAAACATGAGTTTAAAAATGGAAAAGCGATGAACCGAAATCTTTTACGAAACCTCAGCATCCGGAAGTACGTCATACAGAGATGCTACAGTCCAGAAGAAGTTACGCCCTCTGTTATTTTTCGTTGTAATGTTTCAGAGGTGGAAAGATAAGTAATAAAACTCCTTACTTTTTAGACTCCAACCAGCTGAAAGTAAATAATGTAAATATCGGATTGACATGATCGCGGTGCTGTGTCATGCATTTTAAAGTTGCAGAGGTGTGTTTATTAGTTCATGTTTTATAATGTTGAATTCAGATTTGGAAAGAATTTCGTTTTGATGCAGTTGTGTTTGTTGCTGTGAAATAATTGCGACCGGCAAATTCCGATACTTTTGTATGATTATTCTGTATTTCATACACATGACAAAACATGATAGTAAACAATTGCAAATAACTCATGTAAATTTACAATGCTGTACGTGTAAAATAATTAAATATTACGAACGATTTCAATAATTAAACTAAATCATTCGTTCATAAATGTATCTGTGATGTGTGCCATTCGCTTTTGAAACAATTTTAATACGTTGAAGTTTTGTCTGTTCTTTCTTTACAGTGGGAGCAATTCTCATAATACATTTTCGATGCTAAGCGCTTTAAAATGTACTACAATTATAGCTACACGATTCTTATCTCTAAATGTTTACCTAATGAAAAATTTTAACATGGATCTAAGAATGTTTTTTCTAATTTCATTTATTTCTTGACAGCTTTGCTGTTTTGTTAAATGAATTTCCCTTATTTTATCATGCCTTCATGCTGAAACATTTATCTGCTTTGTTTTTTGCAGGACTGAAGACATGTTTCATTTAATTTTTATAAATTGCATGCTTCATAAAATTACAAGGGATAAAAAAAGAACTTTATTTCTGATTTATTTTTAATTAAAGCAGTTGAAATTATTTGACTGCAATACTGAAGCAAAATAGAGAATTCAAACAGCTGTCCATATATTTTTGACTGTATTTTACGATATTTTATTGTGATCTGTTTATTTACCAAGATTGCTATTGAGGTCTATGTGCTTGAAAATCTGGGTTCTTTTCGGAAAACATGAGGGCAAAAAGGAAGTGATGAAATCCTGGTTTAAATTAACTAACATATTAAAGTATCTAACTATTGTATTTAAAGTATCTAACTAATTTATTGTGTATCATTTTATTTTACTAATTTCATTTTTGTTAAAACTTTAAAGTAAAATTTCAACTAGACCTGAAAATAATCACTCGCCTCTTGGCGACTAAAGGTCCAACGTTGGCAACTAAACAAAATATAACATATTAAACTAAACCAAACATTAAATTTACCAACTTCTGCTTTTGCACTATTTATGCAAAAGTATCATCTGAATATGAGAGGAGAGAAAAAAAAAAATACTTTCTGTGAGTTGCTATATAGCCTATTTGTTGCAATGTTTCGAGGATGGGAGATATCTCTCTGAAATTTTTCCAAACTAAAGGTATAAAAATGCATTTTTGTCTCTGTTTGGTGATATTAGATGAAAATTGAGCTTTGAGGGCTCTTTCCCAGAAACTTGATGAAATTGAGGCTCTAAAAACAGTTAAAACTATCTTTGGTAATGTTTAGATGGGTCAAAGAGTTGGAGTTTCCCACAAGGCAGAAAAGCTAATTTAAACCACCTAAATCCGTTTAGGTGTCATTACAAAAGTGGGGGGGGGGGGGGAGGTTACTTACCCAGGGAAATTGTTTGTAATTTATGTCCTGAAATACCATTTTAGGCTGTTTTTAGTTTAAGAGGAAGGGGGCAGTTATGTGGCTCTCCTCCAGACATTCTTGGAAATGTAACTCCTAAAACTCTTATTTTAAATTATCTTGAATATATTAAAATCATCTTTGAGGGTTTTCTAAAAGAGGGCGAATGTAATCCTTTTTTTTTTTTTGGTTTGTCAAAATATTGTTACAATTTTTTTTGTTTTTGACAAAAAAATAAAGAACCGGCAAGTAATTATGAACAAAAAGAATTTACTTTAGGGGAGATATTTATTTTTTTGTTCCATGAAATCTATTAAAAAATAAAGTTGCAGACTATTGAAAGTTACTCTGCACTGCAAAAACCAGGGCGTATATAAGGGGTGAGCCGAGGGAGCACGGGCCCCTCCTAAAATAAAAAAAATAAAAATTAAAACATAATTCGGTTGGTGTTTGTTCACAAATGAATTCCGAGGAAAAAAAACCCTACAAGAGGGGAGAACATCCAGGCTAGAGGCTCAACCAGCACCCTTTCCTTAACTTTAGTACCAAAGATAGTCTAAAATTGTACCTATAAGTTTTCAAATTTTCTTTGGGATCCTTAAAACTAAATGCCTCCTAAAACTTAAATGTATCGTAAAGCTCTGAGATGTGGGACACCGGACTCTCCAAACCCTTTCTTCCAGAGATAGTCTGAAATTGACTTCAATTTTACGAAACATATTGTTTGAGAGCACAAGGAGCATTACCAACATAACCTAAAGTAAAGCTTTAGAGTCGAAACATTTCAGGAGAGACTCTTCGATCTTCCCTTTTCGTTTTCGGGTCACCAAAGGTAGCTAAAAATTGCCTATTAAAAGCTTCAGTTTCAGAATGTTTCAGAGAGGAACCACGAGCCCCTTAAGGTCATCAAACACAGCCAAAAATGAGCTTCAATTTTTAAAAAGTTTCAGATTGAGCTCTCCTTCTCTTTCCTTTATTTTATCATCTCGAAAGAATTGAAAACTGGCATTGGAACTTCCCTCCCCAAAAAATTAGGATTGCCAAAAAAAAAAAAAAGTCTGTGTGTGTGTGTGTGGGGACCTGTCTAAGTCTGGTCATCTTAGCCCCCTCCAAAATTCTAGCATATATACTGTGCTTAAAAACCAATGCATTTTTTAAAAACTAACTGTAGTATGGGATTTCATTATAGGATTTGTGTTATTGTTCATAAATTGGGAATACATATTTGTTGGTCATAAGTTAAAGTACAAAACGTTGATTTTGTTAAAAGTTTTGTGAGAGACCAGAGTTTAAGGTGCCTCTTAATCCAACTAGTCCCGTCTACCCCTGTACACTTCATGTTCCTCCCCAAAATTCACACATGTTTGAAGCAATATTTAATTTTCATTATTCCTTTTTTAAAATATAAATATTAATCTATATGTAGCAGTACACCTAGATCTCAGTTGCCAATATTTTCATTAAAAAAAGCTTTTTATGATGTTGCTACTGTTAAAAAAAGTGACCACTGGCCATTGGTGGACTAATTAAAAATTTGAATTTTTATGTCCATTGAAGATCTAGTCTGGCAATTGGTGAATTCAGTTTTTTTTTCTTTGCTTTAAAACATATCTTGTGAAACATTTTTTCATTTTCATACTTTAAAAAACACTGAAACATTTTTTGCTAAATTATTGTTTTTATTATTTTTAATGTTATTAATTCGCTCTGATAGTGCAGTTTCTAATAATCCTGCAACATGTCTACAGCATCTTTCCATTTGTACTTTATTAATTGACTTTTTTCATTTACATATTTTATGGCTCTTAATAATTTTTTATTTAGATGTAGTCTGCAACTCATTTCCCTGACCACTTGATTCCCAATTTGCGTGCTGGTGCTTGCATTAATTCCAACATTTCAAGCAGATTGAAGTCACATATCAAGTTGAGTGCAGAATGACAATGGTATTTTGTCACTTCATCTAATTATTCACTTTGTCTAATTCAGATTCTTCTGTTGATTTTATTTTGGATATTAGATCATAGTTGTTTTTTGACTTCAATATTTATAATTATTTACTTTCTTCTATCTCAGCTATAGTCTTGATTCTCCCCTCCCCCATCAAAAGCAGTGTACAGAAAATGTATAAAATTTATTTTAAACAAAATCATTTTTCCTGTTTTTTTTTTTTTTACATTGTATAGTAGTTTCATTTATTTATTTATTTGTAAGTATGAATTTGTAATTTGTAAAATTTTCTACTTTTTGTTGTTTCTTCGAGTTCTTGTCCTTCTTTAACTTAAAATAGTTTAAGTTTATAAAAAGCCTATGTTTAAAATATTTTTTATAACGAATAATTAAGAAAATTTATCAGAGTATCTTCCCCTTTTGTTATATTTTTTAATTTATATTGTTTATTAGATTTTTAAAATTAAAAAAAAAAGAGGGTTTTGAAAGATACTATTAGTTTACAAAAAATTACTGTGAATTTCAAATGTTTGTTTAAACAAATTGAACATTTACTTCAACATTTGCTACTATTCTTTTAAAACCAGACCCTTTGTTGTTAATATAACATGTTATTAAATATGTATTATGATACTATACTTCTAGATATGCTTAGCAAAATATTGATGATGTGTATTTTTTTTTCAGTTAGTACTTTTGTAGTGGTTCTCAGCTATTCAACATGAGGTTCAATTCGAAGGAAATCTTGGCTGTTGCAACCCAACCATCTTATAAATTTGATAAGGAAGGTATTCTTTTAGTCAAAGAGAAACACGATACTTTGTTCAGAAGAAATGATGGTAAGAGCTTTGTAAGATTTAAAAAATATCTTATGATAATAAAAAATAATTTCTCATAACATTCTCTTATGTAATGGTACAACCTGTTTTAAAGGTTTCAAAAAATCCCAGATGATTGCGAATCAAAAAAGAAAAAAAAATGAAATAGCTTGTCGCTATTTAGCACGCATGTGATAAAAGCTTAAAGCAGATACACTAGGTGGCCAAAAGTATCCGGACACTTTCAAAAATTCACATTTTTACATATAGCTCGAGAAATAAGTGATCAATTGTTCTTTAACTTTAGTCATACAAAATATAGACTTCACCGAACATTTCCAAGTTGAAATTAAATTACCCTTGCATTTGGGGGACGACAAGAAGGGGGTTGAAAGAAAAACCGCTTTTTGACCATAACTCTTCGAAAAAAGCTCGGAATAAGCTGTCAATTTCAGTAATTAATTAGCATACTATGTATAATTACTGTACAAATTTTTATGAACGTACCGCTCTTACGTCTGAAGATATGAAACATTTTTGAAAAAACGGCAATTTTATTTGAAGGGATTTTGCTCATAACACGCAGAGTTTTTGATCAAACCTTATCACAACTTCAGGAAAGATGACAAAATACAAGAGAAAGAACATACTAAAGCGGTAAATAAAAATATTAAAATTCCGATGAGATATGAACGTTAAAAGGAAATAATTTTTCACGGCGCATGCGCGAACGACAGAAATTTATAACTACAAAAATATTGTAGCCTGATTTATACTGCATCTTATAAAAAAAGTTTCAGTTGAATATCATGAAAAATGAAAAAGATATCAGCGATCTAGTGAACTGTATTTCATTCATTCGCAGACAATACATAAATAGTGAGGGTCTGTCCACAAAGAGCTATTTTTAAATTAAAGGTTTCAGCGTCGTCGTTCAAAACCAACGTTTCAGAGGGTGTCCGGATACTTTTGGAAACCTACGTATAAGATCTTTTTGGCCGAACAGACGAAATGTGACGACAATGCCGAATATAAACTTTCAAACTGTATACAATTTAACATTGAAAAAAAAATGATCGATTGTCACCACACTATTTGTGGACAACCCCTCACTATTTATGTATTGTCTGCGAATGAATGAAATACAGCTCACTAGATCGCTGATATCTTTTTCATTTTTCATGATATTCAACTGAAACTTTTTTTATAAGATGCAGTATAAATCAGGCTACAATATTTTTGTAGTTATAAATTACTGTCGTTCGCGCATGCGCCGTGAAAAATTATTTCCTTTTAACGTTCATATCTCATCGAATTTTTAATATTTTTATTTACCGTTTTAGTATGTTCTTTCTCTTGTATTTTGTCATCTTTCCTGAAGTTGTGATAAGGTTTGATCAAAAACTCTGCGTGTTATGAGCAAAAACCCTTCAAATAAAATTGCCGTTTTTTCAAAAATGTTTCATATCTTCAGAAGTAAGAGTGGTACGTTCATAAAAATTTGTACAGTATTTATACATAGTATGCTAATTAATTACTGAAATTGATAGCTTATTCCGAGCTATTTTCGAAGAGTTATGGTCAAAAAGCGGTTTTTCTTTCAACCCCCTTCTTGTCGTCCCCCAAATGCAAGGGTAATTTAATTTCAACTTGGAAATGTTCGGTGAAGTCTATATTTTGTATGACTAAAATTAAAGAACAATTGATAACTTATTTCTCGAGCTATATGTAAAAATGTGAATTTTTGAAAGTGTCCGTATACTTTTGGCCACCTAGTGTATTAGTAAATGGAGGGAGCAAGTCCAATCATTGGCTTATCAAAAGCTGAAACTTAAGATCCCAAGTCACTTGGTTCAACATCGGCGAATGAGAATCACATTTTACATAACACAAGTGAAAGAAACCTGAGTTCTTCCAATACTTTACTTTAAAATGTGTCACATGACTTGAGAATTTTTTTTCACGAATTGAAGACTTTACTTTCTTCGCCTTTATTCCTTCTCAATGGGTAAAAGCAGACAGCTGGTTCTTAAGGAGAGGGTATATGTGTTTTCATCATATAATTACTAGGGTCAGGTGGGTGAAAATGGGTCACGGGGTAAAATGGGTCAGGCTCTTTAGAAAATTTATTAAAACGTGTGCAAATAATATTTTCTTTTTGTGTTGCCATTTTTATATATTAGTGACACCAGGCAACATTTTATATGCAAAACAAGGTGCAACTTCCACTTTAAAGTTGCAGATACTACAGATTAAGGGTTTTTCTTAATATACGTTTGACTGTGTCCATCATAAAACCTTTTGATTTAAAGAAAATTAAATGAAAATGCACATTAAGTTTTTAACCTACTGCATAGAGCACATTTTCAGGAATAAGTTCCTAAAATGGTAAAGAAAAAACAGCAGAACTGAATTTTTTATAGTATTAAAACAAGTGTGGGGTAAAATGGGTCATTTTTTGCCTTAAGTTAGGCTTAGCATATACTAAAGAGCTAATCATATTTTTTGCTAATTAACTCATGTTTTGGTGTCATGTATGTACGTACTAACTTGAAACAATATATTGCCTGGTCATTCCTTTGATACACAAATACATAAACTTATAGTGAAAAATAATTAAATTAAATGAGCGATTCCATACCAAATCACCGAAAAACAAAAAAGTTGGTCGCACGACCGACTCGGATTTTTTTTTAATTTGGTACACAGATTGATGGTATAGAGGTATGAAAAAGCCCAAAAGGAAAGTTACCTGCTCCACTTATTTTCTGAGATACATGCCCTCAAAGTTTGTCCGCCACGTCAAAATACTAAAAAAGTGATGTTATTTAATCATTTTTTATAAAAAATCGTACTCATGCAAAATAAAAGTGTTAGATATCTATGGAAACTAGTTACTCCAGGCATTCTGAAAAAAAATACTAGAACGTTCATAATGAAAATTGCCAAGGTACAGGGCTCTTTGAAGTTGTCACCACAAAAACTTGATTTTGCAGATTTTGCTAAAATTCAGGCATTTATTACAAAAAAAGGCAAACAAAACCAAAGGTTTTCTCACTTTCTGGTAGTGTACAGGTCCTCCCTGTAAATTGCTACGCAATAAATTTTTTGGGTTTCTCACTCCTTCTTGGAAATATTTTAGCTTAAAGATAACCCGTAAGGCAAAGAATGCGTTTTTGGCCATCTTGGCAGCCATTTTTCTCATAAAGGGGGAGCAGTAGAAACTTTAATTTTTTTTTAAACAAACCACTGATATGTTAGCTATTCACGGGAAAAGAGTTTACTTTTGGTTATTTCTTCCATTAAGAGATATCCTGCTGACAGTATATGCATGTTTTTCGCGACGATCATATGCTTTTGTTCCCCCTCTCATGGACTTAAAATTAATTAAACCAAAAAATAATGATATAATTATTAATAGCTGTATTATCTACCAAATATGACATGAAGTTTAATTTATTAAATCATTGAACAATAAATTAGATAATTGATGAAAAAAAGAAAAAGTATTTCTCTGATGCCTGAGCATTATGCATTCATAATTATAAAGCACTAAATACTTTCTTGAGAAATTAATTAACATAAATGAGCTCTAAATATTTATATTATAAGCAATACCCAATCTTGTGATTGGGATACTCCTGTTTTTAATTGAAGAATTTCTTGAATATCACATGAATATCAGGAAAATAAATGAGGTCTTTTCGTTTGATCTAGGATATTTTATGACAAATTTCATTTGATGGGCTACCAACTGAGCATGGTGATAAAGAGCTATTAATTTCAGCATCGAATTCCATTTTACCTTATTAACAGTTAAATATTTACAAAATAATTAAATAAATAATTTAATATAAAGCCATGCTTGAAGAATTAAAATTAGTGCAACTAATTTATTCCCATACTCATCTTTACAAAATTGACATGCGTTGAGCACTGATAAGAACTGACAAGAAAAAGTTTACTCACTAAAATATTAGTTCACAGATACTATAAAGCATACATTCTATTTTCCACAAAATAATACTGCAACAAAGAACAAGGGTATCCTCCCGTTTATAGCCATCAATCAGGAACATCCAATCACAAGATTGGGTATTGCCTATGAGATAAATATTCGAAGCTCCTTTATTTTAATTGATTTTTCAAGAAATTCTTTAGTACCTACCCCTTTATACCCTTGTTCTTTGTTGCAGTATTATTTTGTAGAAAATAGAATGTACGCTTTATAGTATCTGTGAACTAGTATTTTAGTGAGTAAACTTATTCTTGTCAGTTCTTATCAGTGCTCAACACATGTCAGTTTTGTAAAGATCAGTATGGGAATAAATTAGTTGCACTAATTTTAATTCTTCAAGCATGGCTTTATATTAAATTATTTATTTAATTATTTTATAAATATTTAACTGTTAATAAGGTAAAATGGAATTCGATGCTGAAATTAATAGCTCTTTATCACCATGCTCAGTTAGTAGCCCATCAAATGAAATTTGTCTTAAAGTATCCTACATCAAACGAAAAGACTTCATTTATTTTCCTGATATTCATGTGATATTCAAGAAATTCTTCAATTAAAAACAGGAGTATCCCAATCACAAGATTAGGTATTGCTTATAATATAACTATTTAGAGCTCATTTATGTTAATTAATTTCTCAAGAAAGTATTTAGTGCTTTATAATTATGAATGCATAATGCTCAGGCATCAGAGAAATACTTTTTCTTGTTTTCATCAATTATCTAATTTATTGTTCAATGATTTAATAAATTAAATTTCATGACATATTGAGTAGATAATACAGCTAATAATAAATATATAATTATTTTTTGGTTTAATTAATTTTAAGTCCATGAGAGGGGGAACAAAAGCATATGGTCGTCGCGAAAAACATGCATATACTGTCAGCAGGATATCTCTTAATGGGAGAAATAACCAAAAGTAAACTCTTTTCCTGTGAATAGCTAACATATCAGTGGCTTGTTTAAAAAAAAAATTAAAGTTTCTACTGCTCCCCCTTTATGAGAAAAATGGCTGCCAAGATGGCCAAAAACGCATTTTTTGCCTTATGGCTTATTTTTAAGCTAAAATATTTCCACGAAGGAGTGAGAAACCCAAAAAAATTATTGCGTAGCAATTTACAGGGAGGACCTGTACACTACCAGAAAGTGAGAAAACCTTTGGTTTTGTTTGCCCTTTTTTGTAATAAATGCCTGAATTTTAGCAAAATCTGCAAAATCAAGTTTTTGTGGTGACAACTTCAAAGAGCCCTGTACCTTGGCAATTTTCATTATGAACGTTCTAGTATTTTTTTTCAGAATGCCTGGAGTAACTAGTTTCCATAGATATCTAACACTTTTATTTTGCATGAGTACGATTTTTTATAAAAAATGATTAAATAACATCACTTTTTTAGTATTTTGACGTGGCGGACAAACTTTGAGGGCATGTATCTCAGAAAATAAGTGGAGCAGGTAACTTTCCTTTTGGGCTTTTTCATACCTCTATACCATCAATCTGTGTACCAAATTAAAAAAAAATCCGAGTCGGTCGTGCGACCCCCATTCGGTGATTTGGTATGGAATCGCTCAAATCAAAAATCCAAAACTAAGAGCACAACTTTTGCTCGATGAACTTCCTTCAGGAAATGTTGCTAGGGAGTGAAGCAAAAGTGGCTTATTTCCCCCCCTTGGCAACCAAATCATAGAAAAACATTCTACAGAGCTGAATTCAAATAATGCAGTTAAAGGAACAGTATCAACATCTAAGATCTCAACAACAGGTGAGGCTGTTTCTTCCATTTTAGAACAAGCGAGTTAAGCATGTGTTTTATTTTTATGCATATTAAAACTTCTATTATGAGCACACTCTCACCATCACCAATAACCAAAAGTAAAGAAGAAACTTTAAAAGTTACCAAAATTACACATGCAGAAAGAAACTTGTGAAATTTTAGCAAGCTTGACAATATTGAAAAGGTTGTAATCTGAAAAAGCCTAAAGAGATAAAAAATCAATTAAACTGACACAGACGCTAAACTAAATAAACAATAAATAAACCTTTTCTTTAAAAGAAATTCATAACTGAATCAAAGTGCTTTGATAGCAACCTTTAAAAGTTGAAAAGTGGGAACAAGTTAAGTCTTTTTAGGAAAATGTCAAGAAAGTATATTTTC